>CAUYSK010029032.1:0-11728 GCA_963575035.1 Avahi laniger | reverse complement strand
GAGTGCCGTGGCGTCAGCCTAGCTCACAGCAATCTCAGACTCCTGGGCTCAAGCGATCCTCCTGCCTCAGCCTCCCAAGTAGCTGGGACTACAGGCATGCGCCACCATGCCCGGCTAATTTTTTTTCTATATTTTTAGCTGTCCAATTAATTTCTTTCTATTTTTGGTAGAGACGGGATCTCGCTCTTGCTCAGGCTGGTTTCGAACTCCTGAGCTGAAACAATCCTCCCGCCTCGGCCTCCCAGAGTGCTAGGATTACAGGTGTGAGCCACCGTGCCCAGCCCCGAATCCAAAACATTTTGAGCACCGATAAGACACTTGACACTCGAAGGTCATGCTCGCGGGAACATTTCAGATGTTTGGATTAGGAATGCTCAACCTGTAATAGCAAATCACAGCAGACAGTGAATGAGCACTTGCTGTATACCAGGCACTGGGCCAAGCACTTCACAGCCGTCATCTCGGCAAACCCTGCCACAGTCCTGAGGTCGCTGCCATTCATGTCCCCTTTCTGCTGATGAGGAAATTAAGGCAAAGAGAAGTCACTGGCCCAAGGTCACCCGGTTAGTAAGTGGCAGAGCCGGGACTTACACCCAGGTCTGTCCAACCCCGAACTTTTAATCAGTAACTGCTTTAACTTGTAAGCACGAACCGCGTGCCAGGTCCCACTCTGACCTGCTGCCTGCCACGTGGTCATCCTGGCAAAAATGAGACGTGAATGAATGAATGAGCAAATGAGTGAATGAATGAGGGTATTTCAGGTTTCAGCAAAGGCTCGTCATTCATCCATTCGCTAGCACAAGTGCACCTACTACGTGCCGGCCAGGTAGACGGCCTCTGCCCTCCAGGAGTTCCCTGTCTGGCAAGGCAAATGGGCAAATTAGCGCGTTAGTTAGCAAGTCAGCTACAGCTGTGAAGTGGGTACGTTCGAACCTCCCTCCTCCCCCCCTGGATCGTCCTGCGGTTAAATGTGAAGAAAGGGGAAATGTCGTTTTGTCCCCCCGGCTCTGCCCACCGTGGCGCCATGCAAATAAGTATTTTCCATGCCTCCTCTTGCCAGAGCCCCAGGAGGGGGGTTTGCTGGCCATCTCCATTTTATCCCGAGGCTCAGAGACAGAAGTGACTTTCCCAAGGACACACAGGGGGAAGGGGAGGGCCGGGCGGGAACGCTGACTCCTCCCTGTGCTCTTTCTACAACACGTGACCTTAACCAATTCACATGGTCTTTTCCTCTTTCCCAAGACAGGGGATTCGAACTCAGGCTTGTTTGTCGTGAAGCCAGCTCACCCAAATGCTTTTGTCTTTGCAAGGGAACCTGTGGGAGGAGATGAAGGATGAGGGCTTCAGCCTGGACACGCTGGGGGCCTTCGGAGACTCGCTGCTTGGCTGTGACCTGGGGCCCTCGGGCCTGACCCCCGTCTCCAGCGGCAGCGACCAGTCCTTCCCAGACTTGCAGGTGACGGGTCTCTACGCCGCGTACTCCGCCCCGGACAGTGTGGCCGCCTCGGCCACCACCTCCTCCTCTCAGTACCTGGGCGCGCCGGGGAACAAGCCCATAGCCCTGCTTTGAGCCGACGGCCTCACCTACCCCGGAACACCCCAGAGAACGGGCCAGAGCAGGGTGTGCCCAGAAGAAAGGCCCCTCGCCCTCCCACAGTCCTCTCCGAACCTTTGGCAAAGCCGTGGCTGGACAGGGACGCAGTTCCTCTCTGCACCCCTCTCCCGCCAGAGCTTCTGGGGCCTTCCCAAGGCAAAAGGACAGAGGGGAGTGGACACGTAGCCCAGCGTCCCCCGGCTGTTGACAGTGAGATTTCTCCAGCCTGGTTCCTGGCTGGGCGCCCTCAGTGACAGGCAGCCCACTTTTGGGGACGCGCTGGTGTGCCAAGGAAACAGGCTGAGCCGGATGAAACGTCTGCCACGGCCAGCAGGAGCCGGGCTCAGGGCTGGGACACGAGCCGGTGAACCACCGAACAAGCTGAACTCGGAAACAGGAGCCTGCCCCAGCGGCCTCCAGCCCCAGTTAGTGCTGTAGAGTTTCACAGAGCAGGTTCCTGGGCCTCGCCAGGCACTGTGACGTGTGTAAATGTATTTATATTTATTGTGGCCCATTCACCCCACTTCTCTGAACCCAGCCCAGGGGCCCTGGAATGAGCCTCCTCCCTCGGTCCCTCCCCAGCAATCCTAACTTCTACATTACCAGCGAGTCACAGCTCTGATTCCTTAATCCCTGGGCAACCTTGAGCTTTTTAGAACAAACGAGCACTTTGGATACTGTGAAACAGCCTATTTTTTAATACTAGAGACCAGATATTTTTCTAACCGTTCGGTCACGATTCAAATCTCTGCCCATAAGCCCCTAAGAAAGGAGGCGTCATTGCTTTGGGTTTGGAGGACTTTCTAGGGGCACCCTGGGGTGGGGATGGGAGGAGTTGTGGGGAGTGTTTTTTGGGGTGGGGGGGAAGAAAGCAAACTGTGACCCAGGCGGCACAGGGTGGGGGCCGGTGAAGCTTCAAGGCACAATATTTATTGGCACCTGCCTGCCCCTCTTTGCTCTGCCACCATCCCGATGTATCTTTCTCTCGCCTTGCCAATTACGGATTTTCCGAGTGGCGAGTTGCGCAGACAGCTGGGTTGGAGGGGAGACCGGGGAATGAGTTGGGGAAGAGAACGTGAAAAAGGCTTTTCCGGCTAAGTGGCTGCACGGGCCTGGTGTGCCACCCTCCTCTCTCGACCAGCTGGATGTTGGCTCCGAGTCTGGGGAGTCCTGAACCCTCCAGCCAGAATGTTCTGACTCAACAGCCCGGCCGGCCGCCTGGGAGGTCAGGCGTTAAACATGAAGGGCCAGTTTTAAGTCCTTGCTGGTTCTAGAACCGTCTGCGGAATATCCACCGCCCTTAGACACGATCCCAGCACCCCCTGTCTGACCGGCACCGCTCACCTGCTTTGCGTGAGCCCTCACGAGTTGTTCCGATTGCCGTGGTGAAGACCCCCGTGTTGGGGCAATGCCGAGACTGTGTAAGCGTCACTGTCACTGTCTCCCGTCAATAAAGGCTCAGTGGCAGCTCTTGTGGCTCGTGGGGAGGGGGAAAGGGGGGTGATGGAAAACGACGTCACTCACACACCCCTCCCGGGGAGGAGGGCCATTTACAGACGAGCAAACTGAGGCCCAGGGAGGTGACGCTACACAACACTGGACGCAGCTGTCCTGACTCACACCAGAAACTGGGGGACTTTATCATTATCGGTCAAATTAGCATGGCCTCCACTTACTGTTCCTCGGTGCCGAGCGCTGTGCGGACGTCATCTCAGGCAGGAATTGTGAACGCCGTTTTCTGCTCAGGAGAGAGGTTGGGTAGGACTGAGGTGTGTGCGCAACGCCAGGGCTGGAGCTCAGTGGCGCTGCTCCGAACTGCCTCTTTGGCGTCTGCCTGGGGTCAGAGAAGACAACAAGATGGAAACAGGTGTACCCTTTTAAGCACCTGCTACGTGCCCAAGATGCAAACAGGTGTACCCTTTTAAGCACGTGCTATGTGCCCAAGATGTAAACAGGTGTACCCTTTTCAGCACCTGCTATAGGCCTGGCCCTGGGCTGGTCACTGCTGTAGATTAGCTCACTCAATCCTCACAACCGCCCTATGAGGGCGTCTTACTAGTTATTATGCCCATTTTGCAGATGAAGAAACTGAGGCTCAGAGGAACAGAGCAGGTGACCTGCCTCCCCAGCTAACAGCAAAAGGGTGTATTCATCAGGAGTCTAACTCCTCAGCCCACCCAGGAGGTGGTTTGCAGACTCACTGGGGAGACGAGACCCACATGTGTGCAGCGATTCATGAGTAAGGGAGTATATGGGATGAGGGGCTGTGGGTGGTATCGGGGAGTACTAAATGGGGCTCCTTCAGTGGAGCAGGGACAGGGGCCCTGCAGAGGCCGGGGCTGTCTTTCTGTGCCCGGCTCCTGTTACCCAACCCTGGCCTGGCCAACAATAGCATTGCAGCCCCCAAGCCACCCCCAGCCACTGGTCGAAGAGGGGAGCAAGTGGTCCAGGCCATGGTGGTCACAGCCGATGAGCATCTCCCCAGGACTTGGCAGGAGCTAAGGGACAGGGGCGCCCTCCATCTCCTGAGCTGCTGAGCTGGGAGGACGGAGCTGAGCCGTTGAGTCACCACGTGGAAAGGGCTGGGGAACCCACAGCTGAGTCTGACGTCCGCTCCTTATGACAGGCAAGTGGGGGCCAGGTACACATTGAGTCAAGGCAAGACTGCCAAGGTCACAGGGTCACAAGCTCTGGGCAGAGCCCTGGTCACAGCCAAAGCCCCACCTGTGCAGAGGCCACGATGACACCTGAAGAAAGCAGGAAGGGGAGATGGGAGGAACGAGCCCCTGACTGAGGTTCTCTCTGAAGCTGAGCAACTAAGGGGGGAAAATTACCAATCACCTCCACTCAAGCGCCTGGTGCATCGGGTTAAACCCGCGTCAGGCAGCAGCTCCCTGAAGCCCCGCCACACCTGTGCCCTCAGCGAGATGTTCCCATCTCCCAGATGAGGAAACTGAGGCTCTGCGGTCACGTAGCTTTTCTTCCTCCCTCTGTGAGAAACCATCCACGTTCTAACAACAACAGTGACATATTCGCTAACACTGGCAGGGGCTCACTCCACGCTAAGTGTACCATGACACGATTTATCTTATTTTCCTCTGCTTCCCATGGAATAAAGCTGTCACCATCCCTTACAACAGGCAGAATAATACCCACCCCATCCCCCACCGGTGGCCACGTCCCACTCCCTGGGGCCTGTGAACGGGTGAGTGGCAAGGGGCCATCGAGGATGCAGACGGAACTGCAGTTGCCAATCAGCTGAATTACCCTAGATCACTCAGGTTGGTCCCATGGAATGACAACAGTCCTTGTAAGTAAAAGAGGGAGGCGGGAGAGTCAGTGTCCGATTTGAAGATGCTACATGCAGTGCTGGCTTTGAAGATGGAATGGGGTTTCTAGAAGCCGTAAAAGGCAAGAAAACGGATTCTCCCCCAGAGGCTGCAGGAGGATCTCGGCCCTGTGAGACCCATTTTGGACTTCTGACCTCCAGGACCGTAGGATAATAAATATGTGTAGTTTTAAGCCACTAAGTTTGTGGTTACAGCTGCCACGCATCCCCATTTTACAGAGGAGGAAACTGAGGCTCCCCAAGGCCAAGGAGATTGCATGTGATCAGTAAGGGGCAGAGGTGAGATTAGACAGCACTGTGCTTCCCCTTGATAAAAATCAAATCTCAGAGGGTTCAGTGGACACCGTCTGCTTGCTAGTCAGAAGAGGAGGAAAACTCTCCGAGGTTATGCACCTAGGAGTTGAGCCCAGGTCTGCAGGTCTCCCAGCGCCTTCCACGGCACGGCACTGCCTGGCTTGGTGTGGGCTCCTGAAGCACAGCTGGTGGAGGTTTAGGGAAAGGGATGAAAAGGTCTGATCAGGCCAGGCGTGGTTGCTCATGCCTGTAATCCCAGCACTTTGGGAGGCTGAGGCAGGAGGATCTCTTGAGCCCAGGAGTTTAAGGTTGCAGTGAGCTAGGATGACCCCCCTGCACTCTAGCCTGGGAGACAGAAAAAGACGCTGTCTCAAAAACAAAACAAAACAAACAAAAAGCCCAGAAAAGATCTGATCAAAAGCAGGACACGAGTGGATCGGGGAGCCAGCATCGCCTCCTTTGGACGGTGCTGGTTGACTGTTCTTCCTGCGGGTGTGGACACTGGACCTCGGATCTCTGATGTTGTGGTCCTCTGAGCCCAGGGGTAGAAGGGCAGAGACCTAGCCAGTGGCTGAATTGTGGGCAACTTCAGCAGGAGCCAAAGTCACGCAGAGCCAGGCCTCACACCCATCCCCAAGGGGTGCCTTGTCCAGGAGAACCTGTCCCTGCGGCACAGACCTCTCAGCGTCTTCCGCAGCCACCCTCAGGTGGCCACAGGACAGGAACAAACACTCCCAGGAGAGGGGGCGCAACTCAGTTCAGCTCTAGGTCCCAAAGCCTCTGACCCGGCTTCCTCTGCGTGGGGTAAGTGCCCCCACCTCTGAGCAGGAGCATCTCCAACCTACTCCAGTCCCGGAGTTTCTCCCACGACTGATGAGCATCTCTGGTTAACCACGGACACGTGGTCAAACTCGCTGGCGTCTACAAATCCCATCCCGACGTTCGAGGCGTGCACGTAAAAAGGTCCAAGGCCTTTTGAGGTACAATGACCTCTAGGCTCACCCCTTAGATGGCTGCTGTCAAACAAAGCGAAACCAAACGCAGTCGTGTTGGCAAGGCTGTGGAGAAATCAGGACACTGGTGCGTTGCCAGTGGGGTTGTAACATGGTGCAGCTGCTACAGAAAACAGTACCGTGATTCTGCAAAAAAACCTGAATATAAAATTACCATATGGAGATACCTTAAAGAGATACAAGTAGAAGTACCATTCGATCCAGCAATCCCATTACTGGGCATCTACCCAAAAGAACAAAAGACACTGTATGAAAAAGACGCCTGCACCCGAATGTTTATAGCAGCACGATTCACAACTGCAAAGATGTGGAAACAACCCAAGTGTCCATCAATACATGAGGATTAATAAAATGTGGTCTATGTATACCATGGAGTACTATTCAGCTTTAAGAAACAACGGTAATATAGCACCTCTTGTATACTCCTGGATAGAGCTGGAACGCATTCTACTAAGTGAGGTATCCCAAGAATGGAAAAACAAGCACCACATGTACTCACCATCGAATTGGTATTAACTGATCAACACATAAGTGCACATATAAGAATAACATCTATCGGATGTTGGGCAGGGGGGAGGGGGGCGGGGGAAGGAGGGGGGAGGGGACGGGTATATGCATACGCAAAGAGTGCAATGCGCACCATCCGGGGGAATGGACATGCTTGAAGCTCGGACTTCGGGGGAGGGGGGGCAAGGGCAACATACATAACCTAAACATCTGTACCCCCATAATATGCTGAAATAAAAATAAAATAAAATAAAATAACCCTATGATCCAGTAATTCTACTTCTGGGTATAGACGCAAAAGAACTGAAAGCAGGGACTTGCACAGATGTGCACACCCACGGTCACAGCAGCATTATTCAAACAACAAAAAGTTGGAAACAACCCAAGTGTCGCAGGGAGGGACGCATGGATACGTTGCGACATTATTCAGCCTTGAAAAGGAAGTTCTGACACACGCCCTGACGGGGATGAACCCTGAGGACATTATGCTAAGTGAATAAACCTGTTACAAAAAAGACAAATACTATATGATACCACTTATTTGGGGTACCCGGAGCCCTCAGATTCATGGAGACAGAAAGTAGAATGGTGGTTGCCAGGGGCTGGAGGAAGGGAGGGAGGGAGGGAGAGAGCGAGTTGGTGTTTAACACATTGACTGCCACACTAGAAAAACAAATTTTTTTTTCCTTGGGGCCACGGTGTTTTATTATAAAAATAGAATAAAAACTTTGAAAACAAAACAATCCTAATTCAGTGAAAATTTCCTAATTTTGTATTGTTTTCTGTGCATGAGTTATATGCAACTTGAAAAACAGCTCTTGCGGCTCCCAAGGTGAAGGGACGCATGAGTTACATATGCTTCACGAGGCCCCTGGGCGCAAAACTAGCGTGAGTTAAATACAACTCACATGGCAGTTAAGGTGTTAATGGGTACAGAGTTTCACCTTTGCAAGATGAAAACGTTCTGGAGGTTGATTGTATGACAATGTGAATGTACTTAACACTACTGAACCAGACGCTTAAAAATAGTTAAAATGGTAAATATTGTTAAGTATATTTTACCACGACAAAAATAAAAATAAAAAATACTTTTAGGCTCTGTGTTTCCCATACACTACTTTTTTTTCCTTTTTTGAGACAGGGTCTCACTCTGTTGCCTTGGCTAGAGTGCAGTGGTGTCATCATAGCTCACTGCAACTCCAACTCTTAGGCTCAAGTGATCCTCCTGCCTCAGCCTCCCGAGTAGCTGGTACACAGGCACCTGCTGCCACTGCACTCGGGTAATTAATTTATGTTTTGTAGAGATGGGGCGTTGCTCTTGCCCAGGTTGGTCTTGAACGCCTGGGTTCAAGTGACCCTCCCTCAATGGCCTCCCAAAGTGCTAGGATTACAGGCATGAGCCACTGCGCCCAGTCCCTACACACTATTCTGCTCCACGTTTCTCTTCCAAATCTGTGTGTCCCGTATATTGCACAAAACGGGGGAAACGGGCTGGGGACCACAAAGGAGGGGCTCCCAAACCACCGGAGAAGTGGTCAGAGAAGGCTGCCCAGGGCAATTGCCATTTCAGTTGGGTGTTGAGGGATGAGTAGGAGTCAGCCAGGCAAAGGCCAAGGGAGAAGAGTTTCCCCAGGAGAAACGGTTCGTGCTCACCTGGAGGTGACCTGATAGTACAGACTAGCGGGTGTGTGGTGGTAACAGACTCAGCAGGTGGCAGGTGGGTGGGCTGGACTGGCTCATGCCAAGCCTTATGGGGTTGAGTGAGAACTTCGTCCCCAGGGCACTTAGAATGGGGAAGTCACATTTTGGGAAGTTCCTTTCAGCTGCTCAACAGCGTGGCTGGGGGGAGGGTGTGTCCACACCTGTTGGGTCACGCAAGCCATAGGGAGGCAGCCTTTCTGTGCCCTGTGTGGGTGACCTTTGTTCTCTACGCCATTCCAGCCACAGCGACTCTGAAAGGTGGACCCTGGGAGCTTCCAGATTTAACAGTCACTGTCCGTGTTTGAAACCACGCTGAAAAATTGAAGCAATCTACCTGTAGCCTTCAGGATACAAAATCAAGTCAACGGCAACATTCTTTTTTCAAAAAATAGTTTATTCTGCACATTTTGTAGTAGGCTCTCTGCCCACCCACTGTTCTAGGACAGCAGCTCTTGATAGACTCGTCTTTCCCTCCAAAACCAAGAGGGCCTTGCCCGACAGAAAAACCTTCGGTTCCCAAAGCAGCGTCGACTCTCCACTGCCCCCCAACAAGCCTCAGGATGGGGCCACGGCCGACTCATCTTTCTCCTGCCCTCGCTGCCCCCAAACACACTTTACTTGCCAGGGCTGTCATTGGATGATGGCCGGACTTTTTGTTTTTTAAAAACCTGGACATCCTCAAGCATCCCAGCTTGCAGAGGCTTACCTGGGCCACCTTGTGGGCTTCCACGTCGGCCAGGCATAACATTCGGCGTCCTCAGACAGACCGCCCGCCACGGCAGCAGGTTGGGGCCGAGTCCCCTCGTCCCTAACGCCAGCCCAGGTGGGAGGGACCAGAGGACCACAGGCCCTGAGGCTGTGCAGGCTTCAGAGGCACGAGCCAGGTGCCGGAGGTCACATCGCAGAGTCCTCCCCGAGCACACTGGCGTGGTCATCACAGGCTGGTCCTTGGTCACCAACAGCTGGGGCCCACCGTGGACATCAAGCCAACAGGCAAGGAAGCAACAGCAACTCAAGGGGGTGGCAGTGACGATCACAGCGGTGACACTTGTGCGCGAGTTGGGCCGTGAGTCCAGTTGAGGGCCTCCCCTCCCCCTCTGTACTTGGGCAGGGGGTGCAAGCCCAGGTGGGTGGCCAATCCTGCAGTGGGGGGGGCGGTCCTTGGTCTCCTTAGAGGGAAGAGGCAGGCAGAGGACCGTGGGCCGCATAAAAGACTCCCCCAAACGCCCAGGAACCTGCGACCAGGCATTCCATTCATTCTGCATTCCTTCTCTGGAAAAGAGTCTCCGCTAACGAGCGTGCCCAGCACGGCCCGCCAACGGGACATTCCTAGTGATTCACGCACCAGGGCCATTTGGGGAACAAAATACCATTTTATTCTCTTACTAAAAAATCATTCATGCCCTTTCCTGGGCGACTAGACAGTATCCAAAGAAGCATCATTACAAAAATAGATTTTCTCTCTAGTCTTGTCTGTGTATTTTTTTCCGTGGCCCATTTATTCAGCTGAAGTATGTAAGATGCTTACATCAAGTGCTGGTCTCGGAGTAAACAAAATAGAGGATTCTGTCATCTGATATCAAGAATACCTGGATCCTGGGCACCAAAGAGCGGAAGGAAGTGGATGTTTTTGGTTCAATTCGATTCGGTGAGGCAGCAAAAATGTTGTCTTCAGAGACAGAACAGCGCAAACTCGCCCGCTAAGCAGAGGAGGCTATTTCTGCTCGGAAGGGGCACTCCTGGGCCTTTTATTGAGACAGGAGTCGGCTGGGGACCAGTAGCCCTGCAGAAACGCCCAGCACATTTTTTTTAATAAGCAAGCCCCCGGCGAGGGCGTGCGGCGAGTCAGCGTGGTTTCTCGTGCCCGTGGTCCTGAGTACGGCTGGGGGCAGGGCCACAGGGTCAGGTGGAGGCCGGGCTCTCCAGGCTAGACAGCAGGTGAACAACCTGGGCCCGCTCGGCTGGGCTGATGTGCTGGCTCAGATATATCACGCAGTCCATGGCCACCTCGGGGTTTTCCTGGACCAGGCTGCGGGGCAGGGGAGAGAAGGGCTGGCGTCACTCCTGCCACTTCATTCAGTGGCCCCTAGGGTGGCAGAGTCCTGTGCAGGGCCACATCCCAGAACCCAGAGCTCCCTGTCGCCTTCCTGCTGCGGTCACCATGGGGTGATGGTCCCAGGGAGCAGAAGGGACTAGGGATTAGGACTAGGACTGGGGCTCAGAATGCCTCGAGGTACCACTGTCCCTGCTGGTCGCCAGCTGTGTGATGTGACCTGACAAGGCACTTCCCCCAGACCTCAGCTTCATCCCCCAAACGGGGTGCCCTGTGCTCTGCTACCTGCTTCCCAGGGGACCCCATGGGAAGGGGAGGCTGACCCTGCCAGGGAGGCCGGCAGCCTGAGCCTGGCCGTCAGAACGCAGTTTCTGTACCAGCCCCACTGTGCCCTGGACAGTCCGTACCCGGCCCGGCAGGGATGACGGATGGCAAGTGACTCACACCTCCTCTGAGCATCCCAGGGCTCTGTGTCTCGCCCTGCCACTGTACTGGGAGACTGGGCGCGAGGGGGTGTGGTCTCTTTGCTGGGGGGGGGTGGGGCAAGGCAACCCGACCCCAGGCTGTGGGCCTCAGCACCTGAGGCCAGGCCTGAGGCCCTGGGACTACACAGCAAGGTCCTGGGGGGCTGCTCTGGAGTCGGGCAGCTGGAGGTGAGTGCTGGCTCTGGTACCCGCCAGGAAGCCGGGGCCAGGCAGGGGCGGTGGCCGCTGGTACCCGCCAGTAAGCCGGGGCCAGGCAGGGGCAGTGGCCGCTGGTACCCGCCAGTAAGCCGGGGCCAGGCAGGGGCGGTGGCCGCTGGTACCCGCCAGTAACCGGGGCCAGGCAGGGGCGGTGGCCGCTGGTACCCGCCAGGAAGCCGGGGCCAGGCAGGGGTGGTGGCCGCTGGTACCCGCCTGTAACCGGGGCCAGGCAGGGGCGGTGGCCGCTGGTACCCGCCAGTAACCGGGGCCAGGCAGGGGCAGTGGCCGCTGGTACCCGCCAGGAAGCCGGGGCCAGGCAGGGGCGGTGGCCGCTGGTACCCGCCAGGAAGCTGGGGCCAGGCAGGGGCAGTGGCCACTGGTACCCGCCAGTAACCGGGGCCAGGCAGGGGCGGTGGCCGCTGGTACCCGCCAGTAACCGGGGCCAGGCAGGGGCGGTGGCCGCTGGTACCCGCCAGGAAGCCGGGGCCAGGCAGGGGCAGTGGCCGCTGGTACCCGCCAGTAACCGGGGCCAGG
>CAUYSK010029029.1:0-10112 GCA_963575035.1 Avahi laniger | reverse complement strand
ACCCCGCCCCCAGCTGCATGTTAGCCACAAAACTGGGAGCAGAGAGGTTGGCATTTTCCCAGTAGGAAATCATTTTGAAAACTGGACAAGACCTCTTTAGACCAAGTAGAAGCCCAAACTGGAAAGCCATCTCAGTAAGTCAGTAAGTCATCCACGTTATAGAGCAGAGGAATGGCTGAGATGGAGCTGGAAGTGGTTAGAAATAACAGCATGTTTAAGCAAGGCCTCGTGAGTAGCTGTGTAGGTGGGGCCAGGACCAGGGTGAGCTAGGAAGGCACCTGAGTGTCCAGAGCACACTCAGACCAGGTGAGAGGGTGGTCCTGCTAGGACACCAGGTACCCATCGATTGCCTGGGTTGATTTTTCTGACCTAACCAGCGTCCTAGGTGGCTGGCTTCCCTCCTCCGCATTCTACACATGTTCTTCCTGGTGCTACACACCAAGTCAGAGAGAAGGGAAGCCTTCCCAGGTAGAGCATCATTCCTTAGCCAAAGGGGTGTGATGACTTTGTCTGCTATCTGGCATTCCAAGGGAATATAGTGTCCTGGTTAATCTTATTAGAGTAACTAAAATACTGAACATGAATATTATAATTTTTAAAATAAACCACATCATAGTAAAATGAAATGAGTATGAGGCAATCTTTTTTTCATAATGATTTATAAGTTACTTAAGGATCATAACAGGACCAGGGGGTCATGGGCATGAATATGGATTTTCCGCACAGGACAGTTCCTTGGGTACATGAGTACTTCCTGACAGTGAATTCTGGCTTATGTTAGAAGGTAAGCTGTGACGATGTGCAGTGCTATTTGGTTTTTTTTCTTTTTCCTTCTAATTAGGAAAGTAATATATTCTCCTAGGCTTGTGCCTCACCAGTGGACACTACCAGTGGAATATTTCAACGTCCACCTATAGATGTTTGCTAATCTAACATGAACAAATTATAGAAAATGTGTATAATACTTTCTGAAGCTGAAGATCAGCATTTCTGGATTCCGTGTCTAAGTTGGGTTCTTTGGTAGAAAGCAGTAAAAATCAACTCAGGTGAACCTAAGCAAAAAAATATATATATATATTACAAAGCTATTAGGTAGCACATAGATTCCAGAACCCTGAAGAATCAGGCTTGGAAAAGCACAGGTATAAAGGTAACTCTTAGGCTCTTTTAGCAGGCAGTGGTATTTAGGCTTTTAAGATGCCACCACTGAAATGAGTCAATTCCAGCCATTTTCCATCCTTGCATCCATTTGTATGAGATTCAAAGACCTGAGAGAGAGCATCCACTTGGCCAGTGGGCCATGTGCACACAGCTTGGTGAGCAGAGAACAGGGCACCTTGCCTGGCAGTTCAACAGAATCAGTGGAGATAACTCCCCAGGAGGAAACTGGAATGTCGTTACTTAAAAGGGGATGGGCAAACTAGCATCATAAATGTCCCCTACAGGGAGGTCCTGCACTGTGTCTTCATGTTCAGGTCTCTGATGTAAGCAGTTGGGTTGGTGTGCTTCTCCATGAACCTATAAGTCTAAATAGAAGCTAGACAGGCTCAAGAGAAAGGTGACTCAAAAGCTAGTGTATATATGTCTTGTCCTTGGATAAGTTAGAATGGATCTACCCGTGACGTTGTAACTTCTCATCCTTATTAGCACTCCTAAAGAAGACCAGTTCTATCAGAACTAGAATTCTATAATATAATGTTCTTAGTGTTAATATCTTCTAAAAATTTTGTAATAAATAGAGAAAGAAGGGCTTTGGGCTCAGTCCAGCACTTCCTACATTCCACGTCTTGTTTCTAACTGGTTAGCTTATAAGCACCAACTATATGACATTTTTAATGTGTATGTCTGGAAATACAGACTGGAACAGAATAGCTGTCTAATCTTGGTTAATTCATTTAACCTCTGTGTAACTGTGAGATAGTCTTACTGTAGAAAGTAACTCAGAGCATATTAATTTTGAGACATGTAAATTAATATCGAACGTAATTTTTATCTTAAATATTTTAAAACTAAATTGATGTTAAGACACCAGGTTAAATCTCTGTTCCCAAACCATCTATACTGTTTCAAATATGCTATTTGTGAAGGAAACCATTTGGTCATTTTTATAGGAGGAAATGGAGTAGATGACTTCTCAGGTCTCTTTCAGAGAGACTTTAATATAAAGTCTCATCCCTTTGTGTGGGACAGTAACAATGTTTTCATTCTGCTCTCTTCTTGGCTCCATGAACAGAATTGCATGATTCGAACCCAGCATAGTACCTGACAGTTAGCAGGTATTCAATAAATGTTGATTAAATTGGTTTGTTCGATGTAACGGAAACATATGTAGCACTGTCTGCGTGAATATTCTTTAGCCTACAACATGCATCTGCCTAAATACTCAAAGGCTCTAAGCTCAAACAGAGATTCCAGTATATCTGGCACCCTCTAGCAGGCAGAGCCTCCATCATTGCTGGGTCCATCTGTCCCCAGTGGGCTGCTCTGGGAAGGAACATTTTCATCTATAGTAACAATGCCAGGGAGCTGGCTGCTAAACAGTAGCTTAGCTTATGTTGATGAGGAAGCAATACAGAACATGTGGCTTGAACACAGTGGGCCAAAAATGCTGTAAAATATGCTCTGGTTTCTGGAATAATACTGGTTTTGAAATAATGTGCTTTGTGACCAACTAGCTCAACAGTTAACTTTCAGGAGGGACATTTCCCTGTATTGTGAGTAAAGCTGCCTTGACTATCATCTTGAAATTAAGAGTTTTAAAAGGTTAATAAATGCACTGAAGGGAATTCTTAAATATCTTATGAAACATATTTTTATTATGTTTCAGAGGAAATATGTTTATAACTTTATAAATCAATGACATAGTCTGTTTAGATAAAGAGTACCTGATTTTCTTAAAGGATAATATATGAGAATATACTTCATAAACTTTAAAAATGTATATAATGGTAAGGCTCTATTATTGTAAAGCTTTTAAAAGTCAGTACATACTAAGAGTTTAAAAGACACTTTAAAATTTTATCTACATTATCTTTAGACATAATATCATGATATCAGCTTGGGTTTTCATTCAAAAATTCTGTTTAATTTCTGTTAATATGGTCTCTTTAAATGATATCATCCCTGGAAAACTCCCAGAACAAAGAAAAGGGGACACTGTAAAAATTTTCAGATTTCTGTATGTTGCTATGGGAACTTAGTTGATAGCTGGCTGGTTACAAAGATTTTAATATGCGATGACTCAGGTATCATATTAGTCACAACAGCCAAAAGGCGGTAACAACACAAATGTCCATTAGCAAATGAATGGATCATCAAAGTGTGGTATGTACACACAATGGAACATTATTTAGCCTGAACAAAGAATGAAAGTCCTATGCTTGCTACAACGTGGATGAACCTTGAAAACATTATGCTCAGTAAAATAAGCCAGATAGAAAAGAACAAATATTGTACAATTCCACTTCTGAGGTACCTTGAGTAGGCAAATGCATAAGACAGAAAGTAGAAGAGAGATTATTGGCAGCTGTGGAGAGGAGGTATTGGGGATTTATTGCCGAATGGGTATAAAGGTTTTTTGTTTGAGGTTATGAAAAGTTTCCAGAAATGGCTAGTGGTGATGTTGTGCAATCTTGTGAATGTTCTAATGCCACTGAATTATATCTTAAAAATGGCTAAAATGGTAAATTTGTGATGTATATGTTCCATAATTAGGAAAAAAAGTGGTTTGCCCTATACATAAAGCAAAAAAGATTACTCAAGTAATAAAACAAAGTTGGGAAGATGGAGAATAATATATTGTTGGCATTTTCTTTATTATATATTGGTTTGTTTCACTTGCATTCGTTGAGTACATATTATACAGCAGGTCTCCTATGCTTTTTATAATTCTCACCATAACCTTGAGAAGTTAGTAATTGGATTTCCCTGATTTTACACATAAGAAACAGATTTACAGAGTTCACATAACTTTCTGGAGGTCACCCAGGCATGGAACGGTGAATCCGGGATCCTTGGAGCCCAGGGCCCGGGCTCACACTAACACCCACACTGCATCCATAAGGAAGTTGCTTCGTCACCCTTCTTGAAACTCTCCACTCTCAGCGCCCATGGCATTGCTCATTCTCTCCCTGCTGCTTGAGCCACTTGTTCTTGGTCTTCATCACTGACGTCTTTCCACTCTGCCTTTTCCATAGACCTTAAGCAAAATGGTGAGCCCCCTGGCGCCTTCCTATGGTTTCCTTTTCTTTCCACGCTTCTCTTTCTCCCTCATCTGCTGACAAATGTTCAGTCTTTACCTCGAGACCAGTGACCTCTAGGTTTACCTCCATAGCCCAACTCCTCTACTTCACTCCAGATGTTGTCACCAGGGTAGAGTCAACTATTCTCATAGGCAAGATGAGTGGCTCCTTCCTTCACTTCCCCCTGCCTGTTTCTCCCAAGCTGTCTGCCCCAGACACAAGGCCAGCATCCTCAGAGAGATTCGTTGGACCAGGGTCCTCAGGGAGTCGTTAGGTAGCGTGCCTGAATGATTACAGTTTTTCGCTTGAGCTTGCAAACGAGGTCTGAATGTCCTGTATCCCTGCTGTCAGCTAGACTTCTCCTAGGATCGTTCCACCAGCTCCTCAAGCCCAGCATAGTCTAAATCTCGTTGGTAGCTTCATGAGCTTCTCAGTCACCCAAGTTCAGCACCTTCAACCCCTTTATCCAAGTCCCCCCAGGCATGCCTCACCCCCTCCTTTCTGAATTCCCCAGCATTGCCCTCCTTGGGGTTGTACAAAAGGCTCTGAAGTACCCCCCTGACTGTTCTCTCTAATCTCCAATATTTCCTCTGTTCCAAGACTTCCTTTACAGAAATGATTGCATATCACTTCTTTGATCAGAAAACTTTGATGGCTGCTCAATACTTACAGACCAAGATTTGTTTTAAAAAAAAGGCTTACCTGACATTCAAAACCCTGCAGTTCTCCCATCCACGCCTTACCCCTGCTGCACCTTCTCGTCCACCTGCATCTGGTCATACTGGGCAGCCAGCGAGTCCCACACACAGACTATTTACCTGCTCTGTGTACCTCGCAGCTCAAGAGGTGCCCTCTTTCTAGACTTTATTTTCCTTCTGCCCACCCCTACTATGAATGCTACCCTTCTTCAAGACTCAGCTCAAAAACCCTTTGTGAAGACTTCCCAGGTCCAAATTACCTCCCTCCACACCCTAATCAAATCTAACCCTCTCAGTGTTTCTGTGGTACACTGTGAGTTCCTCTCTTAAGATGATATTCTGCCTTGTGTTATTGGCAGCTGTAGGATTAAAGCTCTTTTAAGGGAAAAACCATATTTCACAGCATTTCGTCTCCCCTGTGGCACCTAGTCAGTCTACTGCCTATCATGAGGTAGACATTCAACAAATGAAATAAATTGGACTGTATCGGAAAGGATTGTATCTGATGATCTCTAAGACTGCTCTCTAGCATTAAAAGGCCTTGGTTATACAAAATAAACCTAAGCCAAGTCTTTTAGTATCAGTAAAAATTAGACACAGCTACAAATAACAGAAGTTTCCACTCTTCCTCCTTTACCTCCACCCCCTGGAATCGTGGCTTAAACAGCAGTTTATTTTTCTTTCTCAAAGGAAATCCAGAAGTGGGCAGTTCAGAGCTAGTATGGCAGCTCCACAAAGTCATCAATAACTCAGGCGTCCATCCACTCTCTACTCTGCCACGCTAGATTGTGACCCTCATGATCTATAATGGCTTCTAAGAGATCTAACCATCACATCTGAGTTCCAGGCAGAACTTCTGTTCTAGGAACAAAAGATTAAGGCATGCCCTTTTTGAAGGAAATTTCTGAGAAAATCTACTCAAACCTTCACTGCGTCTCATAACCCAAAACTTGGTTTCTTGCCCATCCCTATCTGTAAGAGAAGTTAAGGATTATAGCCTTTTAGCTTGCTAGCAATAGACTCAGCTAAAAATGGTGAAAGTGGGTTCTTGATAGACAACTACAATCTCAGCTACATTCCTAATAGTAATTTTGAGATTGCGAGAACTTCATTCTGTCCTTCAGGATGTGTTGGGGAAAGGATTAGAGACAGCTAGGAGTGAAGAACTGGAGATAAGATGCAACACATTTATCTTTCCTTTGATGTCTGAGGAAAGAAATCAGGATGTAACCATGGAAAAACACCTAGTGAACCATTCGATCTAAAGAAAAGCCACCATGAAGAAGAGACAGG
The DNA here is from genome assembly GCA_963575035.1 of Avahi laniger. Lineage (NCBI taxonomy): Eukaryota > Metazoa > Chordata > Mammalia > Primates > Indriidae > Avahi > Avahi laniger. The sequence continues at coordinate 3,880 of CAUYSK010029029.1, read as the reverse complement.
AACGGGAAGGGAGTGCAGGACGCTCCGTGCAGCAAGTCCCGTATGGCCACCACAGGTTGCAAAGGAAGCCAGAACAGAAGATGGCTCTGCAGGAAAATGAGTCTGCTAGGGTTCCTCTCCATTGTGCAATATCCAGACGAAATGGGAAACATTTCAGGATCATTTATTCTCAGCACAGGAATGAAGGTGCTTCTTGAGGTTGAATTTGACTCTGGTGCCTCATCTTCAGGACTGTCCTCATTAACTTGTTGGGAACCTTTCCGTGTCACTTAGCATGGAATCTTAACAAATAATGCTTCATTCTGCACCTTTTAAAAACCCACTGATTTCCAAAAGTGTGACAAGAATAGAGGGCAAAAGCTCTAAAGTGGAGAGTTAAGTATGAAGCTTTGAATTGGCACGGTTAATAAAAAATTAAGGATTGCTATGAGACACTTCAGGCAAAGCTAAACAAACTAGGGGATTGGGTAGCGTGAAAGCAGATGAAATTTAATTTGGTTAAGTGTAAAATAATGCACTTTGGGAAAAATAATCTAAACTTCTCATAATCTCTGCTAGGCTCTGAACTCACTGTAAAATAATTTAAGAGTCATGGTTGATAACTTGGGGAAAATATCTGTCTAATGTGCAGCCGCAATTTAAAAAGCCAATAGGATGCTTGGGGGTTAAAAGAAAAAATAATATAGAAAATTTAAGATAACATATAAAACATTAGTGCTATTCTGTGTCCAGTTTTGGGTTATCATAGGAGATGTTAAATCCCAGAAAAGGGATTTGAAAATACTTTAGAAAAGTAGTGAGCCTTGGGATTTATATAAGCTTACTGACTTGGAAAATGGCATTTTTGAGGAAGGAAGAGCAGGTGTAATAGAAGAGGAATAATAAGTTAGAAAGGGCTACTTTCTCCTTGGTTCTAGCGTCACATCATACGAAAAGGGAACACTTATCACTAAGTGTTCAACAAAAAAGAATATTAAACGAAGGTATAAGATGTTCTGTAACCAGTATTCCCTTAGTTGCAGATTTCCCTGTTCCAGGAGGGGACCTGTATTTGATTAAGGGGCACAGAATTGCATTAACATTTGTGTCTGTTCAGCTGAGAATGAATAAGTGAAGTGTAAGGAAAAGCCCTGTGGGACGCTAGCCCAAGTGCTGCTACAAAACCGGGAAGGTTCAGGAGAGCCCTGCTCACAGCCGGGCAGAGGAAACTGAACTAAAAGGCACGGTGGCCAAACCCAATTGAGGCATGTACGTGTTTCTGTTATGTACAGATTATTTATTTTTCCTCCAACTACACTCTCGTGATTCAGCATTTCCTACGGCAGCAATTGGCAGGGGCGCGCCTGTAGGGCACAGATGGACTAGAAGCAGAGATGCTAAGCAAGGCTGCAAACACATTATTTCCCCGAAGTCAATATATTGTGCTCTCTCTCTCCAGTGGAAACTGTGCTAGCATTAACCTGGCCCTTGACCCCTTTTTAACCTCCCCTCCTGAAACACATAATCCCGGGTTATCCATTTGCCAAATATAAGTAACTGCTGCGCCGTGCTTCCTGCTGTGAACACAACCTGCCCGGCGACGGCAGGACTGTCGTATTGACAGATATGTCTGTTACCAGCTGACACCTCGGAGAACTGATTGATTGGCTCAAACAAAAATCTAGAGATTTATTTGAAGGGCCAGATAGGTCCTTCGCAGCATTTTCTCAGTTCAAGATGTCATTTTTGCCCGATGCACAGGAAGCTAAAGAACCACAGCAGTTTTACAGGTATTTAGCCAACAGAACACAACGCAATTCCCACCTAGTCCCTGTGACGTTAGCATCTGGGCTGAGACTTACTGGACACCCTTCTTAAGGTATATCAGCTAAAATGATGCTTGCCATACCCCCAATATTGTGAAACTCCCCTCTCCTCTTCCGTCGTTTCTCACATCCCTGAAGCACATTAGCACTCATACCCTTGTCTCAGTGTGCTCCAGCTTCCATAACCAAGTCCTGCAGACTGGGTGGCTTAAACAACAGACATTTATTTTCTCACACTTATGGAGGTTAGAAGTCCAAGATCAAGGTGTTGGCAGGGCTGATTTCTTCCAACTGGGCTTGCAGACAGCCGTATTCTTCCGGCGTCTTCACATGGTCTTCCCTCTATGTCTTCATCCAAAATTCCTCTTCTCAGAAGAACGCCAGTCATATTGGATTAGAGCCCACCCTAATAACCTCATTTAATTACCTTTTTAAAGGCCCTATCTCCAAATACGGTCACACTCTGAGATACCAGGGATTAGAACCTCAACATACGAATTTTGGCAGGGGACACGATTCAGTCCATAACACCCCCATTTTACCACCATGAACTTAAAATTCAAGATTTATCGACTTTCCCTGGTCCATGTGGCAGGTCGCTATTTGCAATGGGAATTCACAGGTCCCTTTCTCTTGTATGAGAAGCTTGCAGACCTTACGTTGCCCCTGCTCACTTGCCAATCAAGGACTTTTCTTAAAAGGTAGAATAGTAGTTCCAGGACCAAAAACCCTCAGTAGCATTTTAAATTCAGGAAATCCATGTGTTTTATCACAGCAAAAACAATTAGTGAGGAGATAGGTGAATGAGGGGACAGATGTCTCCATGCCTCGCCTCAGCCATATTGTTCTTGCTGGGCAGTATCTTTCCAAACAATGCTCCGCAGAGCAACACCAGCCGAGCAACAGCCCGGCAACCACGTGTAGCCTGTTCCTGTCAGTGGGATCACCATATTCCGTACAAAAATAAAGAGCTGCATTTACTGCCCAATTCACTTGTCAGAAACGCTTGGGTCCCGGAGCAAGCATCGAGAACCGTTTATTCCTCTCTCACAGCCCTTCGAGGAGAATTAGGAATACGGCTCCACTGTCATTTTACTTTCTGCCCAGAGCCCTAGCAAAATGAGCTCTGCTGATTAATATTTTAAACATGTAAATAGCATCCATGTCCTTGATACCAGGATCCGTCACCGCCTGGGAGGACTCGGAAGCCGAGTTGTTCAAACAGTGGGCAGGCACCCAGCAGGCGCGTGGCAGGGTGGCTGTCGGTTAGGATTCTGGGTTTCAGCTCTGGCCTCATTAGTCTTGCGTCCAGCCCGGCCTTCTAAACCTGTCCAGGAGCTTTCTCTGGTGGCAACAAAGAAATAAAGCAGGAGGTCCCCACTCTCCAAACTGGGACACCCCCACCGAGCAGAGGTGACAGAAAAGGCTGCCAACTTGACCAAGGCTCAAGGAGCTAGGTGCCCTTCAAGTTTCGTGGGTCCTTCAGAAGAATGGAGAAAATGCCGTTTTGGGGGGCTACGTGGGAAGAGAAGGGAATTTTAAAAAGCAGGGCCGGGCGCGGTGGCTCACGCCTGTAATCCTAGCTCTCTGAGAGGCCGAGGCGGGCGGATTGTTTGAGCTCAGGAGTTTGAAACCAGCCTGAGCAAGAGCGAGACCCGTCTCTACTAAAAATAGAAAGAAATTAATTGGACAGCTAAAAATATATAGAAAAAATTAGCCGGGCTTGGTGGCGCATGCCTGTGGTCCTAGCTACTCGGGAGGCTGAGGCAGTAGGATCGCTTGAGCCCAGGAGTTTGAGGTTGCTGTGAGCTAGGCTGACGCCATGGCACTCACTCTAGCCCGGGCAAAAGAGTGAGACTCTGTCTCAAAAAAAAAAAAAAAAGCAGTATAAATGTGGTTCCTGGTTAAGGAAGGAAAGAGATCTTTGAGAAAGGGGACACACATGCACACGGGAAATCATCCGTGCTCATGCAGTAGCAGTTAAAGGACATATTCCTAGCAAGTGGAAGGAAATCACACCAGGGGACGGGTCCTGGAGCCTCCGAGGTACCCAGAGCCCTGGCGTGGGCACACCT
>CAUYSK010029028.1:0-20855 GCA_963575035.1 Avahi laniger | reverse complement strand
ATGCACTATGGTTCCCTTTCTCCACATCCTCACCAACATTTAGATAGTCATTTTTATAATAGCCATTCTAACAGGTGTGAGGTGATATCTCATTGTGGGTTTAATTTGAATTTCCCGGATGATTAGTTATGCTGAGCATTTTTTTCATGAACCTGTGTGACATTTGTATACTTTTTTTTGAAAAATGTCTGTTCAGATCCTTTGCTCATTTTTAATTGGGTTATTTGTTTTCTTGCTATTGAGTTTTTTGAGTTCTTTATATATTTTGAATATTGACCCATTACCAGTTGCATGGTTTACAAATATTTTCTCCCACTCCATAGTTTGTTTCTTCATTCTGTTGGTTTTCTTTGCTATGCAGAAGATTTTAGTTTGATGTAATCCCTTTTCAATGCATCTTTTCTTACTTCTGAGCTACACTCAGGTGATGTACTCTTTCACCTGGCTTCATTAGCACTTCTGAAGATATTTTCATGTAAAAGTAGTTGTTCAAATTGGTGTTTCCACTAGGGGATGAGTGCTGGAAAGTCCTATTCTGCCATCTTGCTGATGTCACTCTGTGTTGGTCTTTAAAATAAATTGAGAAAGCCTAGATGTAATTAAGATCTGCATGAAAAAAAAAATAACTGAAGTTCCTATTCACCAGATATAACCAGTTAGAAAATGTAATAGAATACACATGATTCAGGGCCAGGTGCGGTGGCTCACGCCTGTAATCCTAGCACTCTGGGAGGCCGAGGCGGGCGGATTGTTTTGAGCTCAGGAGTTCGAGACCAGCCTAAGCAAGAGGGAGACCCCGTCTCTACCAAAAATAGAAAGAAATTAATTGGACAGCAAAAAATGTATAGAAAAAATTAGCCGGGCATGGTGGCGCATGCCTATAGTCCCAGCTACTCGGGAGGCTGAGGCAGAAGGATTGGCTGAGCCCAGGAGTTTGAGGTTGCCGTGAGCTAGGCTGACGCCACGGCACTCTAGCCACGGCACTCTAGCCCTGGCAAAAGAGTGAGACTCTGTCTCAAAAAAAAAAAAGACAGCACAGAGTGAACTGACAGGTCAATTGATCCCTGAAAGAAAGGTCAGAATTCAGTCCACACCCTTTTATAAACTCAGAAATAACTTTATTAAGTTAGATTTTCATTTATGGTACATTATTGTGTTTCTTTCTAGATTTTGCTTTCATTGCAGCACAACATAAAATTTCACTTCTCAAAGGTATAAAACAACAAAGAGAAAATAAAGCATAGATTTTTCGTTGTTTAGTTTTTTGTTTTAGAAAATTAAGCTTCATCTTTTCTTTGAAGTACTCAGTCTTTTTCCTTTTCTGATTTAGGAAGACCACCTAAGAACTACAAGACTCAGGTTTTTGTTAAAATTCCATTTTTCAGCCAGAGAGCCATAGAGAATAAGTTTATGTACTATTAATGTTTAATATGCAATATGAAATGAATAATATTATAAATATATGCTGAATTTATCTGACACAGACTAGCAATCATTACAGATGAGATACATTAATGATGATAAATAATCTCTATGCTTCCGACCCATTCATGCATCTGATGATCAGTTTCTGGCATTCTCAGTATGGCATGAATTCTATATAAGCACATTTTTGCATAACAATGACTATTACAGTGTATAGTGTTTTCTTACATATAATACAGTTTATATTAAAAATTCAACAGAGTTATTATTATTGCTGTAGTATACTCATTTGACATCTCATGGAACCTGGGGTTCCCCAGAATATGGTTTGAAAAACATTACCCTAGAATATTCATATTCCTTCACATAATTTCAGTCACCACCTTCCAAGCCACTAATCAGACATCCTCCATGAAATCTTTTCTTGCTAATGCTATTGAACTGTAATAATTTTGCATCTCCACAGTTCCTGGAAGTGCTCAATGTGTACCTGTGAAAGAAAACGATGGGAAGGAGAGAGGGTGTGGGGAAACTTACTATTTCTTTCAGCATTTTTGTCAATATAATGTCTGTCATGAAAGTGATAAAAAGGAAAGTTCACAAAATCATTTAGCATAAAATTTCTTGTTCAAATCAAATATGGATATCATTTAAATTGTCAGTGTTAGGGGTCAGTAGCATTGAAACAGGCTTTTAAGTGAGGTTTTATAAGCAAGAAATGTGCTTTTGTTAAGAAACAGACTCTGAAACTACAAAAATAGATACTAAAATGCTTAAATAGTTATTAAAATAATTACTACAATTACACATAGTCTAGACATGCTTTTTTCCTACATTTAGAATTTTATAAATTCTCAATTTATTTTCTGATTTTTCTTAATTTTGAGGTTTCATTTTTTTCTTCTACCAAAAGATCTAGTCTTCTCAGTTAAGGGAGGTGGCCTGGGGGGGCAGGTTGGTGGGATTTTATTAGGCCACAATGTTGGTGCCCTCTTGTCAATTTTGATCATTACCTGATTATCTACTTTATGTCTGCCCGCTTTGGGACCTAAACATAACCTAGAGTTACTCTCTGGATCACAGAGAATCTATGGTTTCTACCCATGGATTTGATTATTATACATTATAGCAGGTAAGTCATTTTGAAGTAAGTACTGATAATTACCTCACTATTGTTCTGTGACTAATGTCACTTATCTCTTCTTAATGAAGGTAGATAATCCTGCTATTAGTGTAGTTCATGCTTATTTTCAAACAAACTTATGTTTCTCTCTTTACTTACTTCCTGCCTTGGCTCTGATAGTTTCAAAGAAAGCGTGGAGAAATCATCATACTCCGACTGGCTGATAAACAACAGCGTGGCCGAGCTGGTGGCTTCAACAGGCCTCCCGGTGAACATCAGTGACGCCTACCAGGACCCGCGCTTTGATGCGGAGGTAAGAGAAGCCCTATGGTTGCAGTCATAAGTTCCGTTGTCCTGCTGTTGACAGTTTGCTTGTTGAAGCAGAAAAGGGACATCATACAAATCGACAGCAGTCTCGAGTTTACTGACAATTCTTTCGATCTTTCCCCTGTGATCTGATTTTTAGAACTGCCTGTGGTTGACTGCCAAGTATTGCATTAACATCAGTAATAGCTGAACAAACTGAAAGGCTTTGCTATGCAGAAAAATCAATTTATTGTTACAAAGGCAACACATCCGGTTAGACGTCAGGAAACAATGGTCATTTCCTACCCCAGATTATAGCACTAAATCTGATATGAGTTGCTATTATTCTGCTCTTAGCTTTGGACCATAAAGAGAGTCAAATTCTGGGGAAGCAATCAACAAATTACACCATTGCTTTTTAAAAATTGGTTCATAAAATATATGTAAAAGAGCTGGATGTGGTGGCTCATGCCTGTAATGCTAGCACTTTGGGAGGCCGAAGCGGGAAGATCACTTGAGGTCAAGAGCTCAAGACGAGCCTGAGCAAGAGCGAGACCCTGTCTCTACAAAAAATATAGAAAAATTAGCCCAGCCCAGTGGCACTCACCTGTACTCCCAGCTACTGAGGAGGCTGAGGCAAGAGGATCACTGAGCCCAGGAGTTTGAGGTTTCAGTGAGCCATGATGATGTCACTGCACTCCAGCCTGGGTGACAGAGTGACCTTATGTGTGTGTGTGTGTGTGTGTGTGTGTGTGTGTGTGTGTGTGTGTAAAGGTATAAAGAACACGATGCAGTGTACACCTAGGTACCCACCACCAAGTTTAAGAAAAAGAACATGATTATTACTTTTGAATCTTTGTATTGATCTTCTCTAACCTCGTCTCCTTCATTTCCCCCCTAGAGATATCCAGTAACCTGAATCTGAACTTATCATTCCTTTGCTTTTCTGTATAGTTTCGTTGCACATCTTTGATCGCTGCTAAATATATTGTTATATTTTGCATGTCTCTGAACATTACATAAATTGAATAATACTGTATGTATTCTTCTGTGGCTAACTTTTTTTCTCTAAATGGTATGTTATTGAGTTGTATAAGCTTGTAATTCATTCATTTATTTTCATTGCTGCAAAATATTCCATTGTATGAATAAGCCTCAATTTGTGTAACCACCATAGTGTTAATGGACATTTGGATTCAGTATTTTACTGTCACATGTATAATCGCAAGGACATTCTTGTACCTGTCTCTGAATGCTAAAATATAAGAGTTTTTCTAGAGTCTATACCAAGAAGAATGACATGTTGGGTCATAAGCTGTAAGCATCTTTACCTTTACCAAGGAATGAAAAATTCTTATGCAATCATTGTTCTTCTTTTATTATGAAAAACAGCATATTTCACAAACTCAATTTATGTATCAAGAATACTTCTTGCTAATATAATTTAGCGAGCTTGAATATATCATATGTTTATATCTACAATCAGATTCTTACCACATCCCTTTCTGAATAGTGATACAGCAATATTACATTTTCCTCCACATATAGACCAGTCCAGTAAGGCAGCCTGCCCTGCTGATCTATAAAAAGAACAACATGAACTCTCAAGCAAAAAGACAACAGTTATTTCTGTGGGATCGGGCATAAAAATGTCATGCCCTGATCTAGTAGTTAGAAGCAATGATGTCTGAAGACAGTAAACTATGGTAGGTTAAGCAGGGACTATTTCATGAAATCACTTTCTTCCTTATAATAAAATAAAGTATGAATATAGACCATCATTATTTCCTGGCCCTCCACTCAAATGCTTTCAATCCACCATCTAGCTAATACTGGATTTTAAATGCAAATCTGAAGACACCTTATACCCTGATTTTAACACGTTCTCTTCACATGGTACTGAAATTCAAAGTTACCTTACGTTTCCCTTCTCATGCTGAGAGAAAAATTTTGAAAGTAGTTGTGTCCTACAAATGTGTGTGTATGGTTTGTGTGTGTTCATGTGTGTGTGTGTGTGTGTGTGTGTGTGTTGTGTTATATATCACACCAGGACAAGCAAAATTGTTTATCTGCTTAGACTTCCTCTCTCCTCCAGTATATTTTGCCTCAGGGACAGATGGCAACTGTTTGTGTTAATAATGAATGTAACAGACTCCAGACTGAGCCACAGGGCTCTCCCAAGAAAGAGACTAAGACTGGAACCTTCTGCCCACAAAGCCTGATGTAAGATGGTATAGATCATAAGATAAAGACAATCATTACAGGTAATATTTTTGCATTAGTGCGTTAAGTATTTCCCTCAAGACAAAAAAATGCCATGACAAAATGGAATTGCTTCATCCTTTCACCCCATCACTAAAAGTGCTTCTAGAATCATCCTAGAGACAGAGAGCACTTTTTAGAATTGTGTTGTCTTCCTGCAAAGGTGTGAGTCCTTTCTTCTTGAGTCTGATACATGGGTCCATATTTTTTCCAAGTAATCATAACTGAATAGTTAGTTATCAATGGTAGAATATTATAATAGGAAACAATTTTTAAAATCCAGGATTAATTGCTAATTGTTATCTCCACTGGGAAAGTGCTTGCTTTTTTGTTCCTTGCACTGACTTTCCTAAATAGTTCAAGTTTGGTTAACAAGAATGATTATTTGCAGAGAAGTAGCATGGGGAATCCTTTTCAAAGCATCTCCTATTTTTCCTATAGACTTTCTCAGCCTAAGTCTACATAATGATTATAAATTTGCCAGAAATGCAGTTATCCTGAGCATCAGTATCTATTAATATCCTAAATTTCTCAATGGCTCAATGGATAATTCTGGCAACCTGAACTCTCTTTACAGAGCATGAAGAAGGACCCCAATTCATCAGAAAATGTAACACTCTGGGATAGAATGTCCCAGAATGGATTGGCCCTATAATGGGATTTTATACTATAGATACATCAACATACATAAAATATTAGAGATTTCTTTAACTTACAGGTAAGGAAATGGAAACTTGGAGAACTAAAGTGGTTTGCCAAAGGCCACACAGCTTCCTCAAGGCAGGGCACAGAGCAGACTCTGGAACTTCTGATTCCTAATTCAAATCCCTCTCCCTGAGTGGCCTTTGATGGGAGGACCATCAGCTGCTGAGGGGCTACCTGAGCAAGAGTCACTACTTCCTCCTTTCCTCTCTCCACACAGGCACATAAACTTATGGCCAGCATACCTACGTTTTTGTCCTGTCTGCTTCATTCACAAGCTGAGGAGTTTTGGGCATACTACTTAGTTTGTAGTATGTTAAGTCCTATATAAGTACTTTGTAAACCATGCAGGGGTGATCGCCAGATCCCTTATGGGAGCCAGAAAGATGTAGACCTGGCTCTTCACAAGAGTGGCCAGGCATTCAGGGACCAGGTTACCTAGGCACATCGGAGATGATTAAATTTCAGGGGCCGGGTGTACTGCCCAAGCCCAAGCAACCCACCAGTCCTTAAAACATACAGCTAAAAGCTGGTTGCATTTGTATATTTCAAACATAGCCCCAGTACCTACATTTAAAATTCCTGTATCATTTAAGGTAACAGATAAACTTCAAAATCTCTGTGGCTTAACATAATAGGAGTTTAGTTTTTGCTCATGTTAAGCCCAAATAGGTGTTCCTGATCAGTGTCAGTGGGCTAGGGAGGTGTTCCCATTTTGTGAATGAAATTGTTCGGCACCACCTTATGGATGACTTGCCCAGTGGACCATCTTGTGGATTCTTCAGATCACTAACTGCCGGTGCTGACCCAACACATCCACTTGTGTGCATTTGGAAGTTTCACCTCCAATTTGAAATAGCATGCGAAGCTTATCAATTTGGGGATTCATGATACCAGTGGCTATTTTCTATCAATAAGAGATAATTTACTCTATCAAGCTTTGCGTTAGGTGTACAGTTAACGTATGTAAATAAACTAGATTTCTAATTTCTGCATCTTTTCCACCTTATAATAACTTCTCATAAGTCCTCAGAAACTCTACCCAAAGATATGCAGCAAGAGAATTATCCTTATTTTAAAATCTCAGTTTCGAAACGATTGGTCTTCTTTTGATAGAAGCTACAAAGGGATGTCTTTAATGTGATGTAAACCTCAAGCCAGATGCTGTCAGGTGCCTGCTGAGAGGGCTATGGGGCAAGTAATCATAGTTGTCCACCTGCTGGGTGTTCTCTTTGTGACGGTCTTAAATATTTAATGGAGTTTCCTCCTTGTGGTAAACAGAGCAGACTTAGCAGACAAGCCTAGTGATTACTTGCTTTCTGAATGTCTGTTTCAGTTGACTCTCAAAAGTGGCACCTGCTGGGCTTGATAGCATGTGGGGTTTGAGGCCAGACTCCTTGGTTTATGGGTGGAAAATTATGACAGAATGGTTATATAAGGTAGTCACAGAGCCAGAACTAAGTTTCTGAGCTTTAAATTCTACAACTCTATGAAAATCACTGTTTGTTCTGTTACAAGAGTCTACGATCCTTGAAAAGGGTGTAAGAAATTGAAGCTCATTATCAGGTCATTAAAAAAAAAGAGAAGAAAAGGACATACGACAGAAAAGACCTACTTAATATAACTGATCATATTTACTTATAGTGACACAAGAAACCCTTATGGCCATGGGTTATCACGTTAATTGGTTTTGTAGTTTTAGCATTCATTTGCTCCATGGGAAGGAGGTATCCATGTGTGTTTCTGAAGACGTTGACAGGAATACTGTTTATTAATTGTCTATTGCTGCATAACAAATCACCACAAACACAGCAGCCTAAGACAGCACCCACTTATCTCACAGTTTCTGTAGATTAGAGGTCTGGGCCTGGCATGGCAGGGTTCTCTACTCAAGGCTGAGATCACGCTGTTGGCAGAGAGAATTCTCTTTTGGATCTTAGCACATTTTTCAAAGCTCATTCAGGTTGTTGGCAGAATTGAGCTCCTTGCAGTTGTAGAATGAGGCCCCGTTTTCTTACCGACTGTTGGCCAAGGATCTCTCTCAGCCCTTAGAGATTGCCCTCAGATCCTAGCTATGGCAACTTAATTCTTCAAAGCCAAGGGGAGAATCTCACTCTAGTTGGCTGTGACCGAAACTTACATAATGTCAAGAGTGACTTACATAATCGCAGGAGTGATTATCCCATGACCTTTGCCATGTAACATAGCCTAACAAGGGAAGTGACTGTCCTATCACATTCGCAGGCCCTGCCCACACTCAGGAGGGGATTAGACAAGACGTGTACAAAGCTGCAGGGCAGAGGGTAGCAGCAGGTGGGAATCTTACAGGCCATCTTAGAATTCTGCCTGTCGCATCCTAATAAAGACTGAAATTGAGTCCACACAAAGTGTTTCCATCCCACGATCAGTCTATATGTCTGAATATTTTAAATTATTTATAAGAAAAAAGCAAGCTATAGAGAAGTATGTTTAGAATGATGTGTAGAAATATGTATAGAATAATATATATGGATATATATACATATGTTAGATATGCACATATTTTTCTAATAGACACTTCAAACTTAACATGTCTTAAACAGAGCTCACATCTCTCCCCCGATGCCTGCTTCCCTTTCTGTTTCCCTATCTCTGTTGAGGCAACTCGATCCTTCGTGATGCTTAAGCCAAAAATTTTATAGGTGTGATTCCCCTTTCTCTCACGTTGAACAACTAATTCATCAGGTAGTCCAATCCCATAATTCATCCAGAATCTCACCACTTCTCACCACTCAACTGCTACCACGCACGTCCAAGCCACCATCATCTCTGGACTATTTCGTGGTCACAGTCTCTTAATCTGTCTATTTCCACTCTTCCCCTCTATACTCTATTCTCAACACAATAGCCAGAAGCTTTTATATTTTAAGTCATATCACAGCTCTGCTCACAAACTCTTCAATGTTTCCTTATTTCACTAGAGTAAAAGCCAAACTCACAATTCTTACAGAGGTTTATAATGCCCTGTACCATCTGGCACTCTATTGTCTGCCCCCAGCCCTCACTCATACTGTGCCAGTCACACTACTGTCCCTGTTTCTAGAATATGTCATGCACATACCACCTCAGGGCCTTTGAACTGGCTACTCCCTCAACTGAAATACTCTTTCCCCAATATCTGTGTGGCTCACATCCTCACCTCTTTAAGGCCATTGTTCACATGTTACCTGGCAGTGAGGCCTGGCACCCTTGGTATTTCTTATCCCTCTAATCCTGCTCTCTTTCCTCCCCATTGTCCTAACACTTCCTAATAAGTTATTTATATGCTTTTTGTATTGTTTACCATCTGTCTTCTATCACTAAAATAAAAGCTCTATGAAGATAAGAATTTTGTTGGTTTTGTTCATTGATGTATCAGTAAGGCCTAGAACAATGTTTAGTACGTAATAGGCATTATTGTTCAATGTTGTTAAATATATTATCTATGTGTTATTTATGAATGTACCATATATTGTTATATATATTATATGCACTAAAGCTTTTGATTTTATTTTTTGTTTTAAATTTTTTCATGTGTTCATATATTATTTTTGTGATTATGAAAAATTGTAAAGATATTTAAAAATTTTAGACCCTTTATATCTTATGTGAAATCATATTTTACCAGGTTATTGTACACCCTCCAAAAATTAGAAACAATTATTCAAAACCAGGATTGAAATAATGCAAGACCTAGGTAAAGCAAGTTGCCTTGCTGTAGTTTTAGGGAATTCAGATGGATTATTTTCTATTACTTTTGCCAATGTGGAGTGTTACTTGGGTTTTATTTCAATTAGAAGCTTTGTCTGAGATTGTTCCAATAGCATATACATAAACTGCATTTGCAGATGACCTGCCAATGTATCAGGTGACTTCCTGGAATGCATGCTCTATTTACGAATACCTTCACCGTAAAACAATTATTTTGGCCTTGCTTTCAGCTGACATTGTGCTTCTGGAATTCAACTTCCTATAGTTAGTTGCACTCTAGTACATTATCTGTGGAGCTTTCTGCCCTTCTTTTTATACTAGATTCAAAGGACACATTAAAAAAAATACACTAATGCAAAATAAGCCATTATTTAGTCAATCTAAAGTGTTATATTCTGATGTTTAATTTAGTATTTCCTTCCATTTGTATAGTTATGGAGAGAATTTTCATAACCACCACATGTAGGATTTGTTTTCTGCCTGCAGTAGGAATGAACGATTGGACCCAGTGTTTACAGAGAAAAATTTTGTTCAGCAAGAGGAATGTCAGAAAATAACTAGAAAGTAAGGCCAGCCTCTCTGCATGGATGGATTTGGTGGCCAACATATTCATTGCAAATTCAGGAATGGTGGGAAGCCCACCAGCACCGAAGGTCTCTTCTGCCATGGATGGCCAATGCCCAGAGTTGCACAGCACTAAGGTGTCATGACCTGAAGTCTGGCTCTTCAGTCCCATGCAGTTCTTCCGTGTAAAGTTCTTTCTGGGATTTTTCTTAAAGCCTGTTATAAACAACTCAATAGCACTTGCGCTTGTCATGTAGCACTTAAGGATAATGGGGCTCCAGGCTCTGAGACTCTCTGATGCAGTGCGGTAAAGCCCATTTCGCTCATGGTGAGCACTCCTGCAATCCCACTCGGTGGATACCAAGTGCTAGTCTCGCAGGACAGGTCATTTCCTATTCTCTGTAACACCTTCTGGTCTATAAGTTATGCTTCTGTGACAAAGGGAAATGTGCAAAATCGAAGTCATAAGGAGATAAAGCTCTGTGGATGGGCTGAAGTGCGTTTGCTACTAGCAATCTTCTCTCAGTTGCTTATGCTTAGTGCGAACCAGTTTGAGAGCCTTTCCTGAGAGCGGATTTGGTAGGGAAGACTGGATAGAGGCCATAAGAACTGCACATGACCAGGAGGGGCAGGGAAGGTCTCTCTGCTTCCACCCTTCCCTTCTGTATTCTATTCTCAACACAGTAGGGAGGGGGAATTACTGAGACTTGAACCATAGTGGGGCAGCTGTGAGTAGTGAAAGCAAATATGAGTCCCATGGCTCTAAGAATCCAACAGACGCTGCTGCGTAGGCAGTGGAGGCAGTGCCTCCGTTCTAAGCACGAAGGTCAGTTATTTTTTGTCAGGAATTTAAGGGCTCATGTATAGGCAGTGTTCTAGAAGCTGTTAGGATGGATCTTATGTGCAGGTAAAGTAGGCAAAAATAAACTTTGTTTCTATTGTTATTTCAGGGAAATCAGAAACTCACTTGGAACACTGGCTCCTTCAGCTCGTCCTAGTACTAGAATTTATCACCAGTAGATTAGCCTTTGGGGATACAGTATTGCTGTAGAGTATTATTAAAGTGTGCATATCTTTCTAGAGAAAAGAAACACACTGCACATTAGTTAATAGCATTACATTATTATCATTTATTGAACATTTCTTTTGACTGCCTTTCAGAGGCCTGAAAATATGATGTGTATGTTTCAATGGCTCCAAGAGCTACACCATCTTTAATTAGCTTCATTAACGGGAAAGGCCTCCTGAGGGCAGAAACTAGGTACAGGTTTTAAGTAAATATATCTTTAATTGGAAAGAACAAGGCACTCCCAGATAATATATTTATTTTAACTACAGCCTCCTAGAAAGGCTGCTTTGCCTCACATGGTCTAACTTTCGAGACCCTACTGGCATGAATTTTAAACCAAAGATGATCGAGCAGGGACCCTGCAGAATAATGAGACAGATATCTTTTGGCAGATATTCCTTTCAATATCAGTAATATTTACATTTGTAAAGCACTTTACAAATTTTGAAACCCTTTCCCACACACACTCTCATAATATAACCTGGAAAAAGAAAAGACGCCAAAATCTGGAGATAACTAGTGTCACCATTTCATTGTGCAGGAGACAAATGTCAATGATCAACTTGAGACATCGAGAGTTTGGGGGATGTTGTGAGGGTCGTGCAGGTGATGGGCATTTTTGAGCTTCATTGACTGATTCTATCTGGAGTTATCTGATGAACAGGATGATTCTTTCCTTCATACTTTCTTATTCCTCTTTCTCCCTGTTTGGGATTCATTCTTCAGACATCCTGTGCTTCCTTCACCTCCCTTCTCCTTCTCCTTCATTCCCTGAGAGGATGAAATAAGCTCCCTAGCCTTGCCATTTCATATGCTCATATAAACCCACCTGGACCAGTGCAACTTTCCAGAAACAATAGGCACTGCTGCAAACAGGCAATTAGGGAATTGCCTGAATGATATTAAAAATCAAAAAATTCACTCTCATCACACTCTGCCATCCTTCCTTGTTCTCCTCTCCCACTTTGTCAGACTCATCAAGCATGCTGATAATCACCGGCCTTTCTTCCCTGTTCTCTTAGCTGCTTAGAGCTAGCCCCGCCTCCTTTCCTCAGCCACAGAAGGAACAATTTACAGACACTCTCAACGTTCTCTGGTGCCTCACCTCTCCTCCCGCACTCAGCCCACACAAGGCTTTAGCTTTAGGTTGATGCAGCTCTGCTTTCTCAGTGTGACCTTCCTCTCCTCCAGCATGAACCTCTTGCTTTTATTCCTGCTCCCATCCCTTCTTCCCTCTACCATCTTTGCCTTCAATTGTCGTACTATGTTGCTAAATTAAATAACCTATTATGTGTCCTTATCCTATTTAGAAAATGACCTTTTTTCTTGTGGACAAATAATTTGTGTTCATTATCTAAAATTTAGAAAATAGGAAAAATAATTTTAACACTACCATAGGCAAATAATTCAAAGGGGACTGTGATAGTTATAATTTTTCCAGGATTTTTCAATGTATATGGCATGCATTTGTAAACCTACACTATTATCACTTAACATATTAAACATTTTCCTATCAGTAGATATTCTTCTGTAGCATGATTTTAATTGGATGCATAATACTCTGTGGTATGGATGTGCTATGATTTACTTAACCCCTGTAGTTGAATATTCATGTTATTTCTAATATACCACTGTGATCAATAATGCTATGATTCACACTTTTATATGTAAACTTTTGTCCTAGCTTTAATAATTGCCATGGGATAAATTCCTAGACACAAAATTGGTAAGTCAAAGGGCATTTGTACTTTTTAGACTCTGGATACACATCAATAGACTTGTTTCCAGGAAGGCTGCATGAGCTGTTCAAACATTAGAGTCGCAGTAAAGCCTAGAGGTTAAGAGCATGAGCTTTGGAGTTCTTTTCCATCCTTGCCAATGATGTCACCTGCTTCTGGCACTAAATATTGTGTCCCCCAAGGTTCCATTTCTTAGTCCTTTTGTTGGAAAAGTTCTCCCTTGGTGATTTTACCCATGTAATTAACACAGAGGGCTGATGACTCCAAGATTACTATCTCTAGTCTTGCTCAATTGTAATGTGTGTCCATTTGAATTCGATATCATTGCCCTCAAATTTCCTGTATTTCCCACTTCAAGGAACTCTACCACCCTTACTCAAATCAGAAACCTCAATGTTATCCTTCATAGGGATGGGAAAATGAACACCCCCGTCTTCCCAAAATAAAAAATTCTTTTGTGGAAATGCAGTGCTTTAAAAATTATGGGTAAACAAAATTCTTTTATTTCACTGGCAAACGGTCTAAGGCTTGTTTTTCTCACCACGAGCCTCTGGAGCCATCTGTCTTACTGCGTGTTCCTTCTCTTGCTGCCTATTGTGTGATCTGACCCTCAACTGCTTGAGAAGTTCTAGGAGAGGTTAGACAGGGGTTATTGTCTCAGAGTTGGCAGAGACAATTGTACTTACTGCTCCGTGCTGGTTCAGACCAAGATCATCTGTATGATGATATGTGACCTTCCCTTGGCAAAACAAAACAGACCCAGCCATTCTAGTGCTGCTGGGGCTAGCCCAAGCCTATAGATTACACCTCCTGAACTTCGCTCAAATTGGCTTTCTTCTCTTCACGCTTACTGGCATTGCTTTTGCCTTAATTCAGATTTTATCCTTAGGGAGAGGAAGAAAAACCACTTTGTTCTTTTGGAAGATAACTTTGATGGATGTTTTTGCTGTTGTCTGGCCTCTTTTGATCCAGTCTCTCCCATTCAAGGCAGTTAATCTCTCTAAGTCTCATCTGATAAGAGATGATGATAACAGTACCAACTCCATACGGTTGTTGTAGAAAGTATATAAAATAATACGTGCAGGCTGGTGCCTGACACATAGTGAGCATTCAATAAATGTTAACTTATCATCATCATCATCATCTTTGATGATCCACTTTATAGGGTTTCAAGCTGTTCCCAATTTCTCTAAACACAATCAGTTGTTGCCTTTCCTATAGTGTTTTGAAGTCCTCTGCTTGGACACTTATTTTGTCTTAACTATTTCTATCTTTACTAGACTGTGAGCACCTCAAGGGTAATGACCATTTGAGTTCATTTTTATATCCTCAACACCCGGCAATGTGTTTGGAACATAGAAGGCAGTAAATAAATATTTGTTGGAAGAGAGCACTTGGATGAATGATGTATGCCTGTGTTTTGTTTTGCATCTGAAATTCTCAAATGTCAGTCAATGTAATTCACTCTATTAATGAACTAAAA
Organism: Avahi laniger; assembly: GCA_963575035.1. Classification (NCBI taxonomy): domain Eukaryota; kingdom Metazoa; phylum Chordata; class Mammalia; order Primates; family Indriidae; genus Avahi; species Avahi laniger. Next base: position 6,453 of record CAUYSK010029028.1, on the reverse strand, counting down.
AAGAAAAATTGCATAATCTAAAATCACATAATTAAAAGACATAAGAATTGAAGAGTAAGATGATCTGACAACGTGGCTAGAAAATTTGTAACATTTTATGGGTAAGATACTAAAGTTAATAATTGAACGTAGCAAGATTGATGGATACAGTTTCAATATTCAAAAATCAATTATTTTATGTACCAATCACAAGCATTAGAAAATAAAATACTAATACCATTTACAATAACATGAAGTTTTTAAACACAAAGGTACAAATGTATCAAATTGTGTGTAAGACCCTACATGTAAAACTATAAAAGTTTGCTTAGACAAATTTTAAGAGCCTTAAATAAAGTTAGGGATGTTTATAAAGACTCAGTTTTATAAAGATGTCAATTCTCCCCCAAATTGATCGATAGATTTAATGTAATTACAGCAAAAATCCCAGCAATGGGCCGGGCGCGGTGGCTCACGCCTGTAATCCTAGCACTCTGAGAAGCCGAGGCGGGTGGATCGCTCAAGGTCAGGAGTTCGAGACCAGCCTGAGCAAGAGCCAGACCCCGTCTCTACTAAAAAAAATAGGAAGAAATTATCTGGACAACTAAAAATATATATATAGAAAAAATTAGCCAGGCATGGAGGTGCATGCCTGTAGTCCCAGCTACTCGGGAGGCTGAGGTAGGGGGATCGCTTGAGCCCAGGAGTTTGTGGTTGCTATGAGCTAGGCTGATGCCACGGCACCCATTCTAGCCAGGGCAACAGAGTGAGACTCTGTCTCAAAAAAAAAAAAAAAAAAAGTTATTGAATTTTATTAATCATCAGTAGGGAAGCCATAAATTTATTGTCTAATTGGGACACTTTTGAGAGTAAAAAGGAATGTTATGAATAATTCTGTCAGCAAAACAGACAAACCAGTATAGATGGTCATGCTAGTCATCAGAGATAATCAAATTACTTTCACAAGAAGATGCCACTGCATATCTACCAGAATTGCTAATGTTAAAAAAAAAAAAAAACCTGACAATATCAAGTGTTACTGACAATGTAAAGCAACTGGAACTCTCATACAATTCTGGTTGGAGAGTACAACTACTTTGGAAAACTTCTTAAATATCTCTATTGAAGCTGAACATGTGAAAAATGCAGCAATTCTATTATAGGTATATACTCAACAGAAATGTTTATGTGTACTAAAAATGTGCAAGAATATTGATAATTGCATTATTTGTAATTGCTTCAAACTGGTAACAACCCATTGTTTATCAAGAATAGAATGAATTATCAGTGTTACATTCATGTTTTGGAATATAATGCTGCCATGAAAATGACCAAAATGAATAAATTTCAAAAATGTAATATAATGCAAAAGAAGCCAGACACAGAAGAATACACATTCGGTGACTCCTTTTATGTAAAGTTAAAAACAAGCAAACTAGTGTATGTTGTAGAAGTCAGTATAGTAGTTGTCTTTTGGGAGGAGGGAAGGGGCATGGAGGTGGCTTCCAGGGTGGTGATAATATTTTATTTCTTGGTCCTGGTGATGGTTGCATAGGTGTGTTCACTTTATCAAAATCCATTGAGCTGCATACTTATGAGTTTTGCACCTTTCTACATGTATGTTAAACTAACAAAAAATATTGAAAAAGAGAAACTAACAACCAATAGAGGGCATCTGGAAAATTAATTTCGTGAAGAGAAAAGCCAAAAATAAAGGTATCCAAATACAAATTTTAGATGTATAAATTAGCTTCCAATTTCAAATGTTTAAAATATGCGACATTTAACTTCAACAAAGAATACTTTAAAATATCTTTTTATCTCAATAACCATTATCCAAAATCTTGATATATTTTTTTTTCTCCTATAGTATTAGGATGACAGGTTGACTTTTCACTGGAAATCAAGATCATATTAACTCACTGAGACCTTTCAGTGCAGCTCTGCTCTAATCATTCAAATGTGGACCATTGTTTTTAATATTAAGTGAAGCTTGTTAACTAAATGATGTTTGCTGTTGATAATTATTCCTCCTTATTTTAAATCTGTCACCTCCTGACATCTCTTAGGGTACAGAAAGATCTTCAAACCTCTACATTTATCTTATATTTTCCCATTTCTATTTTTTGGTATATATGATTTTAAAACATACATAATAATTTACTAACAATACAAATATAGAGTATTAAAAGAAAATGTACATATGGCAGCATTATAGGTGCAAACATTTTTACTAACAGGTATGTCCTAAGATAAATATTGACCACTGGTTTAATTAAAATGCTTTAAATACTCAGAAAAGAAACAGTTGCCAGAATTCTCATCTGTTGGTGTGATTGTGATCGACATAGTTTTACATCCAGCTCTCTGTGGCTGCAGAGATTAGGGGAAGTAGTGTTGGTTTTGGGATGTTTTGGTTTATTAATATTTGGTTTGGTTTTGATTTCCTTGGGATGTTCATTATGATGTTTTATTAATAAATAAAAGGAGTGAGTGTATGCATTTAAAAAATTAGATTACAATGTATAACATAACTTTTTAGGTTATTTTTGAATATCTGTTATGAAGCATGGTAAGCTGTAAATCAGACATGGGTAGTTAATATTTGTTTTAATTAATTTCTTTCTTATATCCCCAGGTGGACCAGATATCTGGTTTTCACATAAGGTCTGTTCTCTGTGTTCCTATTTGGAATAGCAACCACCAAATAATTGGTAAGCCATTACCTAAGTAGTTCAAACTTCTTGTATAAAGAAACAGAAATTTGCTTTAAAATACACTCATATCTTTTTTATGCACTCCTTAGTTTTACATTCAGGACTCATCACACTATGTCTCATAGTCTCGTATAATCTCTTAAGCACAGACTCCTCATGAATCGACGTTAATCAGAACTTGAACAAATATTTATTAAGCTCAAAGAACCAATGAATTTTGAAGCTGAGGGATCTGAGATACCAACCAATAAAACTCTTTTATCTTACCTTGTGGAAATTGTGAGAGAGAGAGGGAGAGAGAAATGACTTGAGGAAGGTCACAACGCTGGTTACAGCAGGGTCATAAAACTCAGACCTGCTAACTCTTAGTACAAACTTTCGCAGTATGTCTATATGTTTACGTCTGTATTTTTGCACATGACATACATGCAAAGGAAGAAAGAACATTCAGTATTAGTGTTCCCCAAAAGGGTCATATATGCAAAGTGGCCCCCAAGTACCAAAGGAGCAGAGAAATCAAAGAATGAGGCAGACAAATCCAGTTTGTTGGTAAAAGAGTAGTTTATTAGGGGAACTTATGGACGGAAGCATGGTCTTGGGTGGCCACAAGTCAAGTAGATCTCAGCGCCGCAACCCCCCAGACTAACAGCTTATAACTTGGGGACAAAGTATATGTGCTTTGGAAGGATTGTGTAGGTGGAATGCTATGGACATCACAGTCTCTGATGTATGCAACAACATCAAGGATTGTTTTAGAGGAAAGGCAAAACTTACAGTGAATAAGTGTTCCACATAAGGAGTAGTACATAAACTAGACATCTTGGAGACATTCCCAGACCTGAGGTTAGTCAAGAGTCTCCTGGCAGATTAGCATCTAAAATAGAGTTATTCTTGTCCCCACAATTAGACATAGACTGATCCTATGTCTTTCTCCCTGGACAGTTCTGAAATTGGTCACACTTTCCACAGAATTAAGGAATTGTGGGCATAAGCAGCTTCCAGTTTCATTCCGTTTGCATTCAAGAAATGTTAGGAATTTCTGCATGCAATAGAAATTGATATAATACAGTTAACCTTTAAAGCAAGTTTAGTTCTGTTGTCTGCTACCAATGGGGTAAGTATAGTTCTAATTAACTTAATTTATGAGTACTTACTCTTTCCAAAGTTCACTTCCAGAATTATACCAGATGTTTTAGGGAATAACTTTCAAAACACACAAGTCTAACAGGAAAAACTCAATAATCTTGAAAACCCTTAGTCTATGTTCCCATTTAGCACAAAACAAACAAACAAAAAGAAGCTGTAATTCTAAAGCATGCTTATATTTTTAAAAACACGTAACATTCCCATCAGGAAGATAAGTCATCACATTCTAAAAGACATATATTATGAAATTCAAAACTTTTAGCATGTAATAGGAAAACTGTAGTCTTAATTTTGAGGTAATAACAGATGTTTACTGTTAGCATTGAAATGTAGGCTTGTATGTGACATTTCCATTTAATATCCACAGATAATACATGATGTTTCTTGGGGACTTTCTCTTCTTTTTAATTATAAACGTATTGAAAACTTATAAATTTGATGTAATTTGATGCTTTGTACTAGGGGCTCAGATTCCCAAATCTTAGAATATTCTTTATGTTCAATAATGTACCAATATTTTGTGCAAATTCAACAAACGGATGAAAAAAATTCTTTCAGAATTCAGACTTTGACAACACTCACAGTGTTCTAAATCCTTTGATAAGCAGAAGTGTCTTAGAGTTTAACAGGCAATTTTAGGGGAAAGCAGAGAGAGACAAATAGATGCATTAGTTACCGAATGCATTAGTTTCCTTCTGTCTTGTAGGGAAAAAAACACGTTTTTATTGTATTTCAATATTTTAACTAATGCTTCCATCCTTCGTGACTTCTCCATTTTAACCATGAACTCTCCTTGACTGAGCTTCTTTCTTGGGTTTGATACTTTCCTGATTGAGTTTTTTCAGGGGAGGGAAAAGGGGCAAAGAGGAAGAGAAAAAAACATTTTCAGGGAATCAGATTGATGCCTGGGAGAACTCTGAACTTTACTGAGACCTAGTTTGAATATCACAGCCTTAAAGATAGACTGCTTCATTGTACATCTCAGATTTACTCTCATGGAGACATCGGGCACTCGAGAGATCAGACTTTACACTGAGTGCAGTTACTTAAAGAAGGCATAGAGTCAGCTCTGGCTTACTCTGTAAGAGTAACAAAATGTCCAGTGTTGCAACTGACCACATACCCTAAACTCTTTCCACAGGGGTGGCTCAAGTGTTAAATAGACTAGATGGGAAACCTTTTGATGATGCAGATCAACGGCTTTTTGAGGTAAGAAAATAAATTTACAAACCAAGATTTACACAGAGTCACCAATAGTCTCCTGGTTATAGCTTGCTCACATTGGCAAGGATACATAATTATTAATCAATTATTATTACTATTATACTTAAAGGGTATGACAAAATTTACAGGAAGATTTAAGGAATATGTAAGTGCTTAGATAAGATTTGGTTCTATTTTTCACTAATCAGATTATTTTATAACCATTGATTATTTTTATCCTAATTATATTACAAAATCAAATCTCCCTATCTTCTTTCCAAAGGGTTATTGTCTTATTCTTGTCTTGCTCATGTGTATTCAGAGTTGTGAGAGCCGAGCCAGCTCTTCCAGGTGTACTACTCTCACCTTTCTCTTGTTTACAAGCTTCCATTCATTCCAGGCCCTCTGGCTGGAGAGGTTAGCCTTGAGCTTGGCTTCCTCGTAGACCATGCCAGTAGCCAACATTAAAACCCATGATTATTTCTTACTAGCCAAGAATACCTCACGACTTCTTAATTAATGGTTCTAACTCAACCCTTCTTACCCTTAACACTTACCTATGGTTATACTCACTGTGTTTCTTTACCAAAATATTTCATAGCCTAGCTGCTGAAAGAGGTTGCTTTTGGTTAAATAGAATGGAGTAACTAAAATCAGCCCACAACCTAATAAATTAAGAACACATTTAAATAGACTGTAAGTATGTTTTTAAACACACGAAGTAGTTTCTCTGCAACAACATTAATAATTTTTTCTCATGTGCAATGTGAGCTATAAAGTCGTTCCAAGACAATAGTAATTATGAATTTTAATGTGCCTATTTCCCCGAGGCCCACCTCTGTATTCAATAAAATTAGATTATTGAGGCCAATCCCTGATGGTTGCCTGCTTTCATATTAGATTTTGCCAATGAGTTGTTGCAATTTTTAATCAGTGAGCTTTCCTTTTCCTAGGCTTTTGTCATCTTTTGTGGCCTTGGCATCAACAACACAATTATGTATGATCAAGTGAAGAAGTCCTGGGCCAAGCAGTCTGTGGCACTGGATGTAAGTACAGAATTCATGTCAGAATCATGTGCCATAAGCTCTAATTTTATGAGGGAAAATTGCCCTTGTTATAGGGCTTAATTTCTCAATTTTTAATTACCTATTCATTGGGTCTTAATCATTTTAGTGTCCTAGATTCGAATTTGATGAAAGCTGGAAAAACACAATGTTGCATATCATTTTAGATGTTCACAGATTCCTCAAAGTCCACCCATATATGTTCTATGTTTAGACATAGATTTTAAATATTACATTTATTAAATAGTGATAATCCAAAGATAATTTGTCAGGATTTAAAACATTCCGTGTACTTAGATTTGAGTATGTGTAGATATTCTGTATATTTACGACTATTCCTATCA
>CAUYSK010029027.1:0-88695 GCA_963575035.1 Avahi laniger | reverse complement strand
ACTACAGGCATGCGCCACCATGCCCGGCTAATTTTTTCTACATATTTTTAGTTGTCCAATTAATTTCTTTCTATTTTTAGTAGAGACAGGGTCTCGCTCTTGCTCAGGCTGGTTTCGAACTCCTGAGCTCAAACGATCCACCCGCCTCGGCCTCCCAGAGAGCTAGGATTACAGGCATGAGCCACTGCGCCTGGCCTGCATCAGGGTTCCTTGATGGTTCTTATTTATCTCATTAGGCATGAAGGATGCCAATAACTTCACAACTTGAAATTAAACAATTGTTTCTTAACTACTAAGTTGGTACCTAGAGTTTCAGCCTCCTTTGGGCTGCAAATCTTGGCTGCTTTTTCCCGCTAACTAGGTTCCTTTCATTCTATCATTTCAAAAGACACTGCTAACTAACTGGTAGAGAGATTTCCCCTGATTCCACTCTATTTGAACATCCTCTGACTCACTATTCCAAGCACCACCCAAGTTTCATTTGCACCATTGCTTACACATAATGTAAGTACTTTATTTGCTCTACCCATTGGTTAATGTTTGCTCAGCTGTCTTGGTGCCTTTTTGTCTTTCCTTATGGTTTTAATTAGCTCAGTTGATTCTGAGAGTGGAGGGGAGCCAAGGTTTGAGCTAGGTGGTTACAAGAATATGGATGAGTTGAGGAAAAATAATATTTTAGGTTAATACCTTCTGCTGGGGCAAAATATTCTAAGCTACTCCTTTCTACTGAGAATGATTAAGTAGCAGAGACTGGGAAGGATCACGTGTTGCCAACTTGGAGTTGAAGTTAACACCAAGCTCTCAGAGGGCAGGAACAAAATTTGAGGATGATATTCATAGAGTGATGCAGTCTAGCACCATGAGTTAGTTAGTCCCATCAGCTGCTAGTATTTAATGACCACTTAGAAGGCTATAACTTCCGTGGCCTCTACTTTTCTCATACCCGCCCAGACTCTTTTATTTTGCATAAACTGTTCTCTGCTCCAGATCTTCTTCCCCTATTCCCAGCCTTGCTTCGGTCTCTACATGGCAAATTCCTATTCATTTATTAAGACTTAGCCTTAACCTCACCTTTTAAGGGTGAAGCTTTCATTGGCTTCTGTGCCTACACTCCCTCCCTGCCCCATCCAATCTGACAGAATTAAGCTTTGCTTCGTCTCTGTTTCCATGAAACAAGCATAAATTCCTACCAAATTGCATTGGGATTAATTGTTTATATGTCTGCTTCTCTTTTACTTCTTTTGACTTCTTGGTATTTAACACAGTGCCTGAGTAGGTGCTCGATAAATGATTATTGAATGTTGTTTATGAATGCATAGTGACAAATACTCAAATGTCATTAAATAGCAGTCAGTGGTGCTGGTGCTGACAGCCTTCCAATGACCTACGTATAGCCTTTTCCCCCCCATCTAATACATGAATTATAAAGTACTATATAATACCCATGGAATCTGGAAGGCTCTTCAGGGCAGGAGTAATAGGAAGGGTTCTTTCACGTTTTTCTCTCTCCCTCTTGCCGGTCTTGACTCATTTTAAATTCATTTCTCATTTTCTGGTTTCCTCTTACAATAAATAAAGAGGGAGAAAAGGATCAGGTAAAGCCTTATTTCTCTAAGTGGCCGTGGGTCATGTGAAGTGTTAAACACCCTGCTGTTGAAGCACTGCCGGTGCCAGATCAGGGTTTTTGTAGGGCTATTGCACCCAGCTCTGGGCTGTGTTCCTGTCAGGGAATTTATAATCCAGATGAACCTGGGAAAAGATTGCAAATGATACAGAACAATAAAACCTCTATCTTATTGCTATGATCAATCTGTATCTTTTAAGGATCTGTCCCCTGACTTTGATGCTATTTCCTCTTTGAGGACTCTCTTGCCCTGCGCCCTTGAGGCCTCCCAGCCCACTCCATCTCCCAAGTCAGTGAACCATTGCACTCTTTTCGGTGCCGACACCGGACCTGGTAAATAATAACAACAGCTGTCTTTGGGGGCCTTAATTTTTGGCAGTCTATGCATAATCTCTTTTGCTAGGTAGCTATGATTACTGTTTCTATGTTATAGGCATGGAAACAGAGACGAAGAGAAACTAAATAACTTCATGTAGGCATAAAAGAAGCAAGCTATGGAACATTAGATTTGAACCCAGCTCTGCCTTCTCAATCTGGGCTTTAAACTTTTCTTCCTCACAAGGTCCCAGAATCCCCCCTGCTGCTATGGCCATTATAGTTTTTTTTTTTTTTTTTTTTTTTTTTTTAGCGAGGATGGTCCTCCACCTTTTTTTTTTAATTAAAAAATTTTTAGGCCTGGTGTGGTGGCTCACACCTGTAATCCTAGCACTTTGGGAGGCCGAGGTGGGAGGATCACTTGATGTCAGGAGTTCGAGAACAGCCTGAGCAAGAGTGAGACCCCATCTCTACAAAAAAATAGAAAAATTAGCCAGGTGTGGTGGTGTGTGCCTATGGTCAAACCTACTCTGGAGGCTGAGGCAGCAGAATCACCCAGGAATTTGAGTTTGCAGTGAGCTAGATGACACCACTGCACTCCAGCTTGGGTGACAAAGCAAGACCCTGTCTCAAAAAAATTTTTTTTAAATAAATTTTATCGTGTATATTTAAGGTATACAACATGTTATGGGATATATACAGGTAGTAAAAAGATTACCATGGTTAAGAGAATTAATATACCCATCATCTCACATAGTTACCCATTTTTGTTTGTATCAAGAGCAGCTAAAATCTACTCACTTAGCATGACTCCCATATGCAATATAATTTTATTGTTCCTCCACCTTTTGACACCCTGGGGCTTGTGTTTCTTTCCTTCCCAAAGGCTGCTGATCCCCATCTCCCCACCCCATTCTGGCAGCTCTCCATCACTGTTCTCTCTCCAGCTCTATCCCCAACTAGCACAGAATAAGCACTTTCGGGAAGCACCTCAGAATGACAGAAAAGTGAAAGATTAGGAGCTGCCTAAGACTTGTAGGAGGTGATGATGAATGGGAGGCAAAAATCTCCAGACTTGGAACTAAGTCCACAGTCTTTCAACTCTTTTACTACGCCATCTGGCTGACTCCACTCAAGTGGCTCAGAGAGATTCCAGCCTCAAGTTAAAATCTGGTGGCTATTGGTCTCGATTTCTTCCTCTACAAATGGGATAATATCAGCTTTGCCTATCTGCTTAAATGAATGACCCAGACTGTTCTTTACTACCTTTCTGCCTATAGCTGCCCTCAAAAGATAGTGGGTTTTGAGCCCTGAAAGGCTGGGAAGAAGAGTGTTAGTTATGTTATCAGGGATCTACCCAGTGGCCCAACAAAGAACTAGCAACTTCCAATTTCCTTGGCAACTCGGAGCTCTGGGAACTTCTACCCTCTCTAAGAAAGGCTTACAAGTTTGCCCTCCTTTTCAGGATATTATCTTCCTTATCACAGTATATTGTAATTATCTAATCTATTTGCTTCCTTGTAGACTATAAATTCTTAAAGTATAGAGACTGTGTCTTTTTTTATTTTTCTAGAGATGATGGGCAGGGGGGTGGGTGGGGTGTGCCTCTTGCTATGTTGCCTAGTCTGGCCTTGAACTCCAGGGCTCAAGTGATTCTCCCACCCCAGCCTTCCCAGTAGCTGGGATTACAGGTGCATGCCACCATGCCCTGCTGAGGCTGTGTCTTATTTATCCTATTCACTGCTACCATTCTGGTTCAAGCCATCATCCTGTACTTGGATAATGGAGCCTCTGACTTCCACCATTGTCCTCTCACCATCTACTCTTAGCACAGCCCTGGGGTGATGTTTTGAAGGCATGAATAAGATCATGTCACTCCTGTGTTCAAAGCCCTGTAGCGGTTCTGTTTCAACCAAGATCCCAGCAAGATCGCACTTCCTAACCCCCTCTCCCTATTCCACTGCCATTTGCTCACCCTGCTCCAACATTCTGGATTCCTCACTATTTCTAACACTTCCAGGAATGCTTTCACCTCAGGGCCTTTCCACTAGCTGTTCCCTCTGCCTGGGTTACTCTTTCCCAGACAACTGCATGGCTCACCCCCTCTCCTCTTTCAAGTCTCTGATTAAAGTCACTGTCTGAACGGGACTCACCCTGATAGCTCCATTTAAAACTGCGAGCCTCCTTCCTCCACTTTTCCTCACACCCCTTGTCCTGGTCTATTTTTTTCCATAGCACTCAATACTTTCTAACATACAACATAATTTTCTTACTATGTTTATCATCTTTCTCCCCATACTAAAATGAAAGCTTCAAGAAAGAAAAGTATTTTTTTTTCTTTCTTTTGTTCACTGATACCTCTCAAGCATTAAAACAGTGTCTGGCAACCTTAGTAGTGGTTGGCAAATATTTGTTGAAATGAATCTTCAGAGTCTTATCTAGATACAAAACATTTGGTACTTTGAATTCCCAGTGCCTAGAAATGCTTGGCAAATAGCAGGTATTCAATGTTTGTTGAAAGAATTGGGTGCTTAGATCTTTAACTACCAGAGGATGTGGCTACGTCAAAAAACGTCGCAGGGCCATTCACTCATGCCACTCCTTTTCCTTCAATCCAGTCGACCTAGTATTCATCTAACAGATATCCGAGTATCCAAATATTGAGCACCTAATGTGAGTTCAAAAACGTGTTTGATGCTGTAGGGGAATATGTGAATAGCGCGAATGAAACAAGAGAAAATAATACGTTGGAATGGAATTAAGTGTGAAATTACAGAGGAGATTATCAGTGCTAATAGTTTAGAGAAAAAATCAGTGAAGACTGACGTAGAAGTAAATTCCAAAGTTCACTAGTCCACCAAACTACCCTTCTAAACGCTCCACCTACTGATAGCATGACCATAACCTGGGCAGCTACCCTGAGAATCAGTGGGCTTGTAGAGTTCCAACTCCTTTGTTTTAAGGAGAAGGAAATACTAGGCACGGGAAAGGCCTCAGCAGAGATGGGTCTAGAACCCGGGACTCGTGAAGTTCTGAAAGGGTGTCCTGAAGGTCCAAGGCGCCTTTGTTTGGGCCTCTAGAATCCGCAGTGTGCCAGGTCGAAAAGGGGATTCGATTTCCTGGAGAGGCTAAAGTGCCGGTCACTACGGTGAGGTGGCAGAGGTTGGGGGGCGGGGAGGTCACGGGGCACCACTCCTCTGGAGCATGGGGGCCCTGGTATCCGTGGGCAGAGTCCAAAGCCACCGATCCCTGCTGTCCTCAATTGCTGGGCTGTCTCCGCCGCCCTCGCTCCCCAGAAGCCAGTCTGAGGCGAAGGGACCTCAAGTCGCTCGGAACCGCCCGCCGTTAGTTGACACAGGCTTTGCCCAAGCAGATTCCCGGGAGTCCCGGGGCACTACTTGTCCCAGCGGAGGGATCCCGCGCGCGTCGAAGCGGACGTCACCGCGATGGGACGTGACGGCGCCGACGCCGGGACGGTGGCGCAGCGACGTCGCAGGAGGCGGAGGCGGGGGCGGCGGCAGTGGGGGCGAGGGCGGGAGGGGGAGCGGGTCGGGAAGTAGTTCCGGGTGCGCGGCCCCGGATGTTGGCTGCTCCCGCTGCTGCCGCCGCTGTCGGCGCTGCTCGGGGCCTCGGCCGCTCGCACCAGGCGCCGTTGGGATCTTTACCGGGGGGCGGAGACGCACGCAGCGGCCGGGGGCTCGGCCGGGCCGTCCCGGCCTGCGCAGCCTGAGGTAAGTGCCCGCGCCGAGGAGGTCCGGCCGGGGCGGCGGGCGAGGAGGCGGGGCTGGGGCATCTCCCGGGACAGAGGCAGGGGCTGCCCTCCGCGAGACGCCTTCTCCCTTCTCTCAGCCGCGGCCGCGCTCCGCGGGGTGGGCGGTGGCCGGCGGGCGGGTTAGGGGGCTCCCGGACCAGCCTGGAGCCGGGCGGGCGGCGAGGGCTGGGTCCCTCCCTCCCCCGCGGCATTTCTCCTCAGCTGCTGCTGCCCCTCAGCCGGGAAGCAGCGGCTCCGCGCCTCCGCGCCTCCCGCCCCTCCCCCAGGCGGGGCCCCGGGGAACCAGACGTGGATCCCGGGGCTCTGAGTCCGAGGACAGCGACAGTCTCTTTCCCTCCGTGACTTGCCCCCTGGCCTGGGCTAGCCTCCTGGCACAATGCAGCTTCTTCCATTCAAGCTTAGGGGCGCTGTTCGGCTGGCAAGGCAGGCTGTAGCTCACGCCTCGGGGGTGCCCTTTGGGGTGACGAGGCCCGTGCGAGGGGGCCTGCGTTCCCGCCCATCCTGTCGCTGTGTCCTTTGCTGGCATTAGGGCAAAGGCAGCGGTTTCATGCGTACGTGTTGCTGTCCTGTGTGTGTTGCATCCTGCCCACGTGGTAGGGTGTCCCCCCCACCCCACCTCCATTTTTGCAGCTGGTGAGGAGGGAGCTTAACGGGATGGTTGTTCCTCTGTGATTTCCTCCTAGTGGCGTGGAAGGTGTTATGGTCAGTTTTGCCGAGGCCGACTGTTAGGTGGAAGAATCAAGAGTTGTACTCTGAAATTGAGACCAGTAGGGGACATAACAGGGCTTAGTTTCATTGACATCTTTTCTCCTTTCCCATTAGCTTCTCTTGTTCTTTTCTCTACTGCTTAATCCTAAAGAGGGAATAAGCACTTGCTACTGAGGCGTTCAGGTGTACAGTTTTCATTTCTCTGTTCTACTTTTTGTGGTATGATTGGCGAAGGTATTTTATTCTGTGTTGGCACAGTCCACGTCTGTGTTGTTCCTAGTTGAATTCCTGAATGAGTTAGAGCCAGGGAATTAGAGATTGGTGGGCGTCTTGTTTTTTTCTTTTTTCTCTTTTTGTCTTTTCCTGACATTTATTTGTCTTTATTTTTTTCCCTTCTATTTTGTGAAAAAGCATGCATGTCCTAGAAATATCAAATGCATAGCTGTTTTCTTGCAAGGCAGTGCTAGATGGTTTCACCTGGTAAGTTACTTACTTTGTGGAAGTTCTTTTATTTCATTTTTCCTCTCTTTCTATGGAATACATTTGCACTGTCTGTTTTTTTAAACTAGCTTTGAAACATGTGTTTTGAGCATTTTTTTCTTTCCCTAATGTCTCTTCCAGGTTAAGGTTTCCATCTTCCTGTGTTTTGCTCTTTTGAGACCACAGATTGCTCCCTTGCAGGGAATAGGCCACAGTAGCAGTGAGGGAAGCGTTTTATTCCTCCTAGTCCTAGTAAATATTTATAGAAAAGCAGTAACTCCTCTCTGTTTTTCTGTGTGGGTGGCATATATGGATATGTTTGAATTTTTTAATTTCTTAGATAAATATGAGGATTATTCTTTTTGGTTTTGTATCTCAGAGTTAAGGTGAATCTTGTTCTTGATTTTGTGCTGCTGAAGTTACTGAGGAGTTTCTCATGTCTTTGTGAGATATTTTTTGGGTGAGGCCAGGACACGTTTATTTTGGCCCTTTTTGATTCATTAGTTTGGGTGAAATAAAAAATTTTCCTGTCCCTTTTTTTTTGTTGGAGACAGAGTCTTGCTCTGTTGCCTGGGCTAGAGTGCTGTGGCATCAGCCTAGCTCACAGCAACCTCAAACTCCTGGGTTTAAGCAATCCTTCTGCCTCAGCCTCCCGAGTAGCTGGGACTACAGGCATGCACCACCATGCTTGGCTAATTTTTTCTATATATTTTTAGTTGTCTATATAATTTATTTCTATTTTTTAATAAAGTCAGGGTCTCGGTCTTGCTCAGGCTGGTCTCGAACTCCAGACCTCGAGCCATCCTCCCGCCTCGGCCTCCCAGAGTGCTAGGATTACAGACATGAGCCACCGCGCCCAGCCACATTTTACTGTCTTGAAGTCACTTTTTAGATTCCCAAATGGCCAGCATTGTAACTTGTTTTCCACATTGTGTGATTTTTGAGTATATTTTTGAAATTGTTTTTTTCCCTTTTATCTGGTACAATTGTTAGTATAGTCTTTCTTTCCTCCTTTGTAGAATAAAAATATCTATACGTATTCTATCTGCTTTCATTATGCTTGGTATAGGAGGAGCAGTGGAAAATAGAGAATGTTGTTCTGATACATTCTGAGGCATGTTTTCTTGGTCAGTCAGTCATCATTTGTGTACTTCTGCAAAGTTCCATGCTGTGTGTGAAGTAGTCTGTATGAAGAGACACAAGGAATAAAATATGTGGTCTCTTTGAAAGCTTTAACTTCTGTTGAAAGAAGACAAGTTGTTTCTTCTGTTGGAGAAACAACAAGTTTGTCATTTGTAATTACCAAACAACATCAAACTCCTGGTTGGGATAACAGTGCAACCAGGTTCAAAGGTATAGTGACATTTGAGAAAGATAGGAATTTCCAAAGGGGAAGAGGTGTAGTCCAGGAGAGTGATTGGGCATGTGCAAAGGCAGAGAAGTGACAGTGTACAAAAGATACCAACTCACTTGAATCTGTACTGGTGAATAATAAATGAGCTTAAGATTGGTGAGGGGGTATTGGTGGAGTATCTTTCAAGGACAGAGAGTTTAGTTTGATAGAGTACCACAGTGGGTTCTACAGAATGAGAAGCATATTGTTCCTGAGGAAGGTTTTTCTAGTAGCTGAGTGTGCTGGGAGTGGGGAGACAGACTAGAATGCTTCTGAAGAATTTTAGGATTAAGATGTTGAGGGTCTGACATAAGATAGTGGCTGTGGGAATAAAATAATGGCTAATATTTATTGAGTACTTACTGTATACCATTGTTCTAAGCTCTTTACATGTGTTGAACTCATTAAATATTCATAAGAAGGTCTTAAAATCATGAAGAGAGTTTGGCAAGTTACTTAACCTTATGCATTTTCATATACAATGAATAGTCAGATGAAATGTAGATTTTGCACCAACCAGAGCTGTAGATGGTGGTAAAAGACATATTAGTATGTGTGTTTTGGGAGGGAAGTAGTATAATGGGGAAAGAGCTTTGAGATTTGGAACTATGGGTCACATAATAGGCTAATAGGTAAAGAAGGCATTCTGAGAAAAACCAGGAAGTTCTTCGGTGACACAGAAGCCAAGGATAGGAAGATTTTTTGCAAGGTAGGATTGTTGACAGTATCAAATACAGTCTCCAAGTTCAGAAACAAGGACCATGATGAAAACACTATTGAACTAGATCAGAGAAGGTAATTTGTAACTTTAGAGAGAATTTTGAAAGGGAGAATAAAACAGATACCAGATTTGTTTTTCACAGGATTTGTAGAGACATTCTGGTCTGGTGTGGTAATTCTTAATATTTTCTCTTGATGCTTCCTTCAGTCTCATTCACATGTCATATCTACTCAACTATCAGAAAATTCACTATTTTTTCTTTGAAAAAGAAACAAATTTGTGTTCTAAAGCCAGTGATTTTATACTTGTAACAGTTCTCTCCTTAAACTTTTCTTCTTATTCTTTTAAAAAACAGCTTTATTGAGATATAATTCACATACCATACAATTCACCCATTTAAAGTATACAATTCAGTGTTTTTTGATGTATTCAGAGTTGTGCAAATATCACCACAATCATTTTTAGAACATCATTTCAAAAAGAAACCTAGTACCCATTAGTAGCCACTCCCCATTTCCTGCTGTCACCCAGTCCTAGGCAACCACTTATGTACCTACTTTCTCTATAGATTTGCATATTTTGGACATTTCGTACAACACATAGTCTTTTTAGTCTGATTTCTTTCACTTAGCTTATGTTTCAAGGCTCATCCATGTTGTAGCATGTGTCTGTATTTCATTCCTTTTTATTGCCAAATAGTATTCCACTGTATAGATATACTACATTTTTATCCATTCATCAGTTGATAGACAATTTGAGTTTCTTACTCTTTTAAACCCTTCCCCATCTTACCTAATCCTCACTCTGCCACGCCCCCCACCCCCGTGGCTTTTCTTTTAGATTATAGCCTCTGCTGTGCATTTTTCTAGGCATTAGGGGTATAAAGATGAGTAAGACATCTTGAACATTCATATAATGTTTTAATGATTTACGTACATTTTCTCATACATTATCTAATTTGATCTCACAATAACCCTGTGATGTAGGCAAAACATCTTTTAAGATAAACAATTGGAAGTTTAGGCGACTTGCCCAAGAGTGCACACTTAGGTCAGTGGTGGAGCAGATAGGCCTTCTTAGTTTGTGTTTGTGCTAGTGCCACTAATCTGTGCTTTTATTCTAACTTAAAGGATTTCTGTGCACATTCCTGGAGATTTAGAGGGACTGGGAAATCCACTTACCTGGGGAATCACTGATTTTTAATGGTTTATCTTCGAGATTTAAAATGAGACTTTTCTTGACAGATTCTGGTACTCATTTGCTGTTTTAAACAAGTCATTTGATATTTCTGCCTTTTCTTTTAGAAATTTAATGATGTTAATAGGATGATACAATGGTAGTGATAATAATAACAGCTAACAATTTTTGAGACCTTGCTGTGGGCCTAAAAGTGTTCTAAATAAGTACTTTACATTTATTATTCAAATCTTCACAATTATCTCTAAAATTTTTTTATTTTATTATCATAGTTTTACATATTTTATTGTTACCATAGTTTTACAGATGAGGAAATAGGCACAGAGAGGTTAAGTAAATTGCCTCACAGTACATTGCTAGGAATGAAAAGAGCCAGGATTTGAACCCCTGCAGTCTATTTTCAGAACTTACTAGCTCTTAATCATGACACTGTTGTTTACCATGTTATGAATTGATAGAGGATAATATTTCAAGTAAGGGCATGACTAGAATATGAAGATTAGATTTTGAATATAGTTAAACAGCAAAGTTAACTTGACATTGCATCCACATTTCTTTTAAAAATGGACCTGTCACTGCAGTGTACAAAGATACATGTTGTTTAGACATTCAGGTACATTTTTTTGTTTGTGCCTGCTAATAGCTTCTTAATTCAGAAATTACATCATTTTCACTTCTTTTCATTGTTGGCTTTATTAGTCACTTAGCTTTTCACATTGCCACTATTCAGAAACTTTGGCTTGAGACAGCTAAAGCTCACTTTTACCTCTCTCTTCAGCTTTCCTTTAACTGTGACTTTTTGTTTTCCATTTTGATCAGTTAGCCTTTCAGTCTTAGAGGGAGATAATCTATACCTCCTCCACCCCAAAACTCAGAAAACACCACAGTGGCATTTTATAACAACTGTCAAAAAATTTGACCATCTTAATTGGTATAACTGGATTTTAGTACACAAATAAGAACCAAAGCACAGTGTTTTGGTTAAAGAGATTGATTTATACTGAAATTGGAAGAGGCATCTGCTGTACAGGATTTTTGATTTAATAGAATTTGTTATAACCAGATCAGCAGAGCATTATTACTGTAGGCCATCTGTTGGAATATGGAAATAGCTTTGTTATATGGAACCAGATGTTGTACTTATATATATAACAGTGACATTTTACTTATTTTAAATAACTTTTTGTAGTTAGATACCTTTGGTTGCTATTCTGTTTGACATATATATCAACTGATAACCTGAGAATGTGATGTTTTTCAAAGTGATTATTACTCTTCTATGGGATCAGGACAAAACAAATGAAAGAAAAAGGAAATGAAACTCATATGGTGTCAAACTTTAGTATGATAACAAGGTAAAATCTAGGGTAAATATGAATATATGATATGAGATAATTAGGACCCTATTTAATAAGAACTCTTAATTTGACGCCATTACTAGAGGCCCAGTTTCTAATAATAACTAAGCCACTTTGGTTGCTCCAAGAATTTTACCATAAATCTAAAGTGATTTCATTTTGGTGTAATCAGACCTATATTAACATTGCACTCTGACTTGTATGCTATCATCAATGGATGAAGTAGTCTGTAACGGACTCAAACTTATACAGTGGGACTCAAACTTACAGAATGCAATAAGAGGAGCTGTTGTTAGAACAAAATCTTAGAGAACTCTCCTCTTCTGAGTAGAATGCTAATAATTTGGGGATAGAGGAGTCCTTCCTTGGGAATTTTTAGAGACTCTCCAGAAATTGCACATTGGCTGTTTTTCATTATCTTCAAATCAGTGTAGAAAGGGTATTGAAGAATTGACCAAACTATTCCAGGATGACCCTGTGTCTGAATGTGAGTTTACCTAATAGACTGATTTCAGCCAAAGTTTTCATCTGGAGTACAAAGCACAAAGCTGTCGTGAATTCTACTGCCTAGATAGAGTCTTGCTCAGTGGTTATCAAGGAAATTAGATTGATCTTCTGATTGGTTGGTAGAATATGGTGCTAATGTGAACTTGTTAAAAACCTTGGAAGTTAGAATCATGTTTTTCCTAAGGTTGAGACCTGACCTTACTTTGATACCATTAATAGGCCTTGTTTCTAATAATTACTGTGGGTTGAAACATAGATTTGTGAGAGGAATGGGGAGAGGGCACAGAAAGACTGCATGAACTCACTAATAACAGTTTCAAATTCCGTTTGCTTATGAGAGATGGTATAATATGATGAAAGTAGGTTATTGTTAAGATCCTAGATTTTGATTGGTGGGTACATGTGTGCTTATTAAATTATTAAAAATAATTTTAAAAAGTTTCTATGGCTTGACTGTAGAACATTGGGAAATTCATTATAGGCATAGCAGTCAAATATGCAGCGATCAGGAGCAGGGTGCTTCATCTAAATGAAGATGGAGTAGATCATGAAGGCAGGAGGTGAAGAATATATGGCATTGGTTTCTGCTATTGTGTTTGGATCCGTGAGTCTATTACACACTTTACCTGTCTATCCTGTGTTAGGAGCTGTTGATGGTTTAGTCCCACCGTGTATACATGGGTAGTAATCATCATCAGAAATGGCACCTTTGGATATCAGTGGAAGTCATGTTTTATAGTGTTTATTATAGGGGATGTGTATTTTCAAAAGACTTCCACCTTATATTTGAATGCTATTTTTTTTTTTTTTTTTTTTTGAGACAGAGTCTCACATTGTTGCCCTGGCTAGAGTGAGTGCCGTGGCGTCAGCCTAGCTCACAGCAACCTCAGACTCCTGGGCTCAAGCGATCCTAATGCCTCAGCCTCCCAAGTAGCTGGGACTACAGGCATGCGCCACCAAGCCCGGCTAATTTTTTCTATATATTTTTAGCTGTCCAATTAATTTCTTTCTATTTTTGGTAGAGACGGGGTCTTGCTCTTGCTCAAGCTGGTCTCGAACTCCTGAGCTCAAACAATCCGCCCGCCTTGGCCTCCCAGAGAGCTAGGATTACAGGCGTGAGCCACCACGCCCGGCCCCCTAAGAGGCTTTGGATGTACTGGGAAGCATTTTAAAGCTTTCTTTGGGAGAAAGGGGGTGTTTCTTTAAGGCTGAAGAACTGAAGGCAATGCTATTAACTCTGTTCTATCTCTCCTCCCCTCAGTTCAGTCCAAAGTGGGAGGGCACATAGGTGAGGTAGCCTGGTCTGAGTGATATCTAATAACACATAGCTCGAACAGGTTAATCTGTACTGGCTATCAGTGAATCACCCCAGCATTTATGCCAATCACCATAACAATAAATAAGAATAAAATTTATAGCAAAATAAATAGCAACAATAAAATACTATACATGCTATGATTTTTGCATTATTTTTCATAACTATCATGAGAAATAATGCTATTATTAATAAGTTACTTATTGCCAGGCAGAATGTTATGAGCAAAACATATATACAAGACATATATATTATATAACAAACCCTATCAGTTAGGTATATAACACTATTTTACAGATAAGGACATGAAAGTTAAAGAGTTATCAGTTGTCCAAGATCACACTGACTCTAAGAGATGGAGCCTGAATTTGATCCCAGGTTCTTTTGACTCCCAACCCTATGCTCTTAACCGTTATGTCATACAGCTTCTCATCCATCATTCATTTGTTGTGTATCCAACCAACCAATATTCACTGGGTGTCTATATATGTCTGGTCCTACCTGGGTGCTAGAATTAGGTATGAAGGTAAATTGTCCAGATAGGGCGTTGGCAGTGGGCATGTAATCAACCATTCCAGCACAATGTGATCAGTACTGAAGTGGAGTGTAGACAAAGTGCAGGGCAAACACACAGTAGGGAGAGGGAAGTTACTCCTGGGATTTCACTCTCTTAAGTCCTGTGAGACAGGATCTAACATCTGCCTCTTGAAAACTTAGTCACTCATTGGCTGTTTAGGAAGTCAACAGAAGACATATCCTTATTGTAAGTGTCATTTTTCCTTTTCCCATTAGTTTATTTTAAAAACTGCAGGAAGAAGATGATGATAATGAGAAGCACTCACTATGTGTCAGGCACTTGGTTAAGTGCTTTGTGTATTTAAGCCTCCCCACACCCCTGAGCAGATGAGGTACCTGAGGTTTACAGAAAATTTCTACCTTACAAAAGTGGGCTAAGGTTCTAGTATTTAGAAGTGAATAAGCCAAATATTGAGAAGCCCTGAGACTGTCACATATCAACCAGTTTTCGAGACACATACACTTGCCCCTCAGGACTGTACTTATTCAACATCCAAGGGAGTTTGATCCAGTACAAGGGAAAACTTATGCAGTAGAAAATAAAATCTCAGAATCACAAGACTAAGAGTGAACTCAGAATGTCACCTAGCCTAAGTCTAATATTTGGGATGGATCATACCTCAATGATGTAAACTGATATTAATATTGATGAAAAATCTATTCTGTTGTTAAAAATTTCCAACTTACTTTCATAATTTGCTCCAATAAGGAGCAAATAAGGAAATTTCCCTTGTACCTAATTGATGTTCCTCACCCATCAGCCTAAACTATTTTACTCTAATCCATTGCTAAATTGCAAGGGCAAACAAACAACTGTTACCATTATCAATGTAATTCATCAGGGCATAATTCAACTGTTAGTAAAATAGCCTTTTATTCATCATGCTTATAAAACATCGTTTCTTTTAAATATTTATTTCTAAGTAGTACTTTTATTTCCCCATCTATGGATCTTTTTCTCTAAATATTTTCTGATTTTTCTCATAAAACATGTGACATAATTGGAGCTGAGTAGCCTGAAATATTAATGAATATTGCATGTATTGACCTTATTCTGTGTTAGCAATATGAAATACAATATTCATCGATTTTTAAAAAGTTGTTTAATTCTCTTGCAAACATTTTAAGGCTGAAGTTAATATTTCATTTCACAAATGAGAAAGCTGAAACAGACAGAAGGTATAACTTGCCAAAGACACATGGCTAGCTAGTAAGTACTAGAATTGGGAATTAACACCAGGTTTTCCTACTAGAATTCTCTGGCTGTTTCCATCACATTTTGATCTTTGCATGAGTGCAGAGTTGAAGAGATGTGTTTGCCAGTCCTTCTTCAGGGAGATCGGAACATATTATTTATAGACTCTTCGTGACTTAACAAGAGACACTAATAAGTGATCCCAAGATGTTGGTGCCTGTGACATCTCACAACCTCTAACAATTCAACAAAAGGCACTAAGTCATCAGAAATGTGATCATATGACTCAAAACAATTAATCCACACAATACGTATTTGTAACTAATTTAACCATCTAATTCAAACTATATTGGCAACAGCTAAAGCAGCATCAGTAATTTAAGGAAACGGCACTTGAAGAGTTAACATGCACAAAGGCAAAATATCTTGACCAAAAGAGACACGTGCCTCCCCTTTTACCTTCCCTGGCCAGCTGGCTGCTAGCTTGATAAACAGAGAACCACTGCCCATCTCGCAGGCCTTTGTGATTAGGGTCTGGCATCATTAAGAAGACATTCCATACAGAGATGTGCCAGAAGGAGGGAGTTAAGGAAGACGGGGGAGCAGAATTTGTTAGCTAGTGAGGAGTAGGGGTGGTGAGGACACAGGGCAAGAAGGCTGTTCCTTCACAGAAGGCGAGGTTGAGCAGAGGGCAGCAACGGGACTTCTCATTCAGGGGAACTCAGTATTAAAGTCCAGACTGAGAATCTTCCCACCTCAAGTCAGCCCAAATCACACTTCCTTTGCTCACTGCAATTAAGACACCCTTTAATTTCTCCTGACACCACACTGAATAAAATGGTCCTATGAGGAGTCACACGATTTGGGGCAGGTATCACAAAAGCATTTCTTTGCAGAGCTCGGCTGTATAATTTATTCCATACCCTTTGTAGCATATCACTATGAACAGTTGAAGGGATGGTTTCCATGCCAGCCTACTTCAAGGCTGCCAACAAGAGGCAGTATAAACACGAAGTTGGTGATATGTTCTGAAATGAAGAAACTGCAGAAAATCCACTCTAATAATAAATTTGTGAAAATTTCATTTTTTAAAAAATCATCTTATATAGCTTGATTTCAGAAAACTGCTTGAAAAAGTCTCCCATGTTATCCCAATTAACAAGACACCAAATGGAGGATGGGGGTGAATGTAGTTGGAGGGAGTCTCATCTCACTAAATAAAATGGTTCTTCTGTGCAAGATGTGTCCGTATGGCAGCCTGAAGAAGGGCCTGATGAACTTGGGTGAAGAGATGGAAGGCTTGCTCATTGCGCCTGCTGATGACACAGGCTTGGAGGGGAAACTAGGACGACAGATAAGAGACTCAACATTAAAAATTATCATCGCAGGCTTTAGCACTGGACTGAACCCATAAGATTAAGTGTAAGCATAGTGAGTATAAAATTCTGAATTCAGGCAATGGCACAAGTTTAAGATGAGGGAGACTTGACTTGACTGCAATTCATGTAATCTAGGGATTTTCATCATCCATAAAGATTTACACACGCCAACATCTTGGTGTAAAAGCAGCACACATTTTCCCTCCCTTCCTCTCCATCCCCCTAACCCCACAAAGCCCCCAACAACCCATCTCTGTACAGTCTTTGGCTGCACTGAGAAAGGTTTGCGTTCATATCATAGGAAGGGTTGATCTTAGCAGGCGAGGAATTTGATCAACGCAAAACTGAAGCATTGTGTTCAGCTCTGACACTGACAAACGTGATGCACCTAAAGTGGGGGAGACAGACCACTCAGAAGACCAGAAACCATATCCTTGGCAAAGTAGATGAGAACTGTGTATGTATTCTAAGAAGAAAAGACTCAAAGGTTCATGTGTCCACATATCTGAGGAAGTACCTGTAGTACAACAATTAAGAGTTCGGGTACTGGCGTCAGATAGCCTAGGTTCAGATTTTCTCTAGGAGTTAGTGGAGCTGGGCACTAAGCTCTGACGCTCTTTGTGAAGACTTCTTCAAAACTTCTCTGAAAGGAAAGGGCTGTGCCATGTCACCTTCATCTCATGTATGTACTGAGTCTGGCACATCGTAGGTGTTTAATAAATGCTTTAGCTCTCCATTATAAAGACATAATAAAGAACTGAGGTTTCAAAAGCAAATTACAAAAGAGGTGCATACACACACTGGCTAAGCACCTGGTAGCAACCGCAAGGCAAATAACAGCAGCGCGTCATTGCCTTCCCCACAGCTGCCATGGTGGTCGTGAAAATGATGTGGTGTGTTGAAATCGTAGTTGCCTCCTGGTAACTGAACGAGGAGGCAGCTCGAGTGAGAGGGAACTAACTTTTTTTTTTTTTTAGGAGGAAATTTACATTTTAGATAGTGTTAGTTTTAATGGATCCAAGTCATGTAGGAGAGGAGTCAGTTCTCAGTATATACCTTTCATTCTTTCTAATCTTGGCTCTCTTTTTGTTGTTTTGTTCATAAACTTGGACAAAAGCATGTTTTCCCCTGATGTCATGGTATCCTACTGTTTTGTCCCCAGTGAAAATATCTGCTGTTGAAGCTTAATTAAAAAATACAGTTGTTTCCACTTCATGGCTATCAGAAGAATCTATTGCAGTGTTTGTTTTCTCTTCATGTGAGATAATTTAGGGAAATACTAGCTCCTCACTCCACAGAAGGTCACTAACTAAAATGAGATCCTTTAATTGATAAGCATTTTTTAAGGAATGTGGCGTATTCCCAAGATCCTATCCTTGCAGGGCTCTGGGCTTTGGAATGAAATCAAAGTCCTGTTAAAAGCTCCACATCTAAATGTAGCCATTCAGAAAATAGCCATGAAAATTCCTTTTTTTCCTCTAAGCTATCTGTTCTTTAAAGTATTGTGAAATGTAAAATAATTTTACAGATCTTACCCACTCATCTCAAATTATAAAATATATGGAATGTCAAAATGAGTTATGGTTTAAGCATAACAGTTATCACTCAATTATTTCAGATACTGTATATATTTCATATATATTACATACTACACATAATTATATATTCACATGGCTAGGTAACACCTTCTGGGGGTTGATTATGTTGCTGAGTATTATCATACAAAATGCAGGAGAGAATTTATATTAAATATATTTCCTTGGTAATCCAGTAGGACTTTTCTATTTTAGCATGCTCTCTCTGTTGCTTGCCTCAATAAAGACGCTGACCCCAAGGAAAACTAACAAACAAGGTTCCCAAAACAGAATTCTAAAGGTTGAGAAATCAAGGAAAGGGCACACATGCTTCAATATAGAGGTAGGCAGATTATCAAGAAGAAGTCTTTGAACCAAGTTTATTTCATGAGATTCTACTTCTGAACTTTTATGCATGAAAATATTTTCCATTTAGTTTCACTTATGTAATAAGTTTGTTCAACATACTCCCTCAGTTAAATCATTTAAGAGGAATAAACTGGCTTAGTATTTAATATTATGAGCCTAAGACATTCCAGCCCAGCTAACCTCTGCAGCCTTCACTTTCTCCTTCCCTTCTGGTTCTCCATGTACCAGTGGCACTCATTCTTCAACTTCTCCCAAGTCCCCAAGTCTCCTTCTGCTTCAGGACAGTCACACGGCCTGTTCTCTCTGTCTGGTTTTATTCATCCTCTTCACCTTGGCCTGGCTTATCCTCATCCTTGAGCCCAGGCTAAACATCGTTTCGGAAAGAAGGCCTTTCCTACATCTACACCATGGGGCTACTTTAGGGTTCTTGGTTATACATTCTCACGGATTGCCAGTTATCTTTCATGGCACTTAGCACAATTGCAATGATTTGGCTTCCTGGGTAATGATTTCTGTGTTGTCTATCTTCTCTGTTAGACTGTAAACCCCACTGAGACAGGAGCGGTGCTGATGCGTCCCAAGACGGTGTGTGGCACGAGGCAACTATACCATGATTACTTTTGGAATGAATGACTAGAATGGAACCACTGAGAATCCAAAGCTACTTGTATCTCTTTTCCACCCATTTGGGTAGTACCTGACTGGAAAATTGTGGCCTGAAGTTTATTTAAGAAAAAGTGTCTGAACCCTCGACCCCTTCTCTCTGTCCTCCCGTGTGCCCCCTCACCCAACACAACACCCGCCCCCAGGGAGTCTGTGCAAACTGTCAATGAAAGGCACCTCTTTTACCACAGCATCTTGTCACATATCCTGGAATTTCATAGATAATATATACTGGTAGTTTCCCCCCTGTGGTTACCAGAAAGGAGAGTTATTCTTAATGAAACTTTAATGCTCTTGCCCTTCCCATTACCGGATGATTGGGAAGACTAATGATTGAGTAAGAGAGAATCAGAAAAACAAACGGTCATAAATTAAATCCTGCTATGATCTAATTCTATTGAGATTCTTCATTTGAAAATACAAACAGCTCTGTCTGAGTTCTACCCCTTGAACCCGAAGGTGCATTTTTCATTCCGCTCAGTGCACACCTTAGGGGAGGATATAGCTCTCAATCATGAAACTAATGCATTTTCACATTTCTCTGATAAAACTAAGTGTGTCTGGCACCACCTTCAGACTTCACACAGAATTTACCTTAGGAAAAAAAATATGTTTGACTTAATGCTGTCTGTAGTGAAATGACCACAGGGACAGGTCTAAATGGTTTACTAAGTAAGAAAGATCGAACACATGAAAAATTGTTCTCTCTTAAAATATTTCTAACCCACACATGTAACATATATCATGGCAAAATTCAACACAAAGGTCTATTGTTTTTGGCAAAAGAACCTGCAAACATCCTCAATTAGGATGCAAACTGAAAGCACTGTTTAATACTGTTGACAGCCATTAGCCTGAGACAGCTGTTTCTACTGTTATTTTATTTATGGAAACATATGAAAAGTAAATATGGGACTAGAATACAAAATTATTAAAGACATGTAATATTTTAATCTTATATTATTTGTGTGTCAACATCACAAATAGTATGACCTGAACATCCCCAACTTGGAATGAAAATGAAATAAATTGTTTTTGCAACGAAAGCTTACTCCCATGGATATTTGAAAAAGGTGTCAGCATTGAAGTTAATCAATATCTGTTTCTAGTGGACTTTACTTTGAGAAGTGATGGCCTCTTTCTGGGGAGCAGGGATAATTCATTATCCTGCCATTCCATTCCATTTCCTGCAAGATGCAAATGAGTGCCTCCATTAAATGAAAGCCACGGTCAGTTAATATCCAAAGCAATCTTTCCTCTATTGTGGCCATTTATTCACCAGTCAGTAGGAACAGCTAGCTCCTAAAAATAAGTCTGAAAGAATATAACATAGGGGATCATTTTCAAACTGGCGATGCCTCGTTCTTCCAGAGCCTGTCTTACAATTCTGTCTTTCTATGGATTATAGGCGAAGGACATGAAAGAGAAGACCAGGTTACAGGTCTGAACGAGGCAGAAGAAGAATCTGGTTACATTATGTGGACACTGCAGCTATTTCACTTATTTAAATTTTAGTAATCATTTCTAAGAGATGTATGACAAAATATAAGGCAAGATGTAGAATTAAAGCATTACATGCTACAGCGGAGGGAGTCTGGCATCTGGTTTTCCTGACCCCCACGCCCCACTGTATGATCTCAGATAAATTCCTTTACTAACTGTCACCTCTGGGCCTTCAGATCTCATTTGGTTTCCTTATCTGAAAACAACAGTTATTGTGAGGAAGATCAGGCTTAATCAAGGAGTCTACAAAAATAGTTTTAATAGTATAAAGTGTCACAGAAGGTTACAATATTTCTGTGATAACTTGAAAAATGTATCCATGAGAGATCACCAATGTGAAGAGTTAAAGTCAAGAACCTAACGGGGTAGATATCTGACTTGAGTTACCTATTTTACTGTTTCAAGTTCCTTTTTACCTCTCTAGGCATAGCCTTAGAATTAAGCAAAAGGGGAAAAAGTAAACCAGGTAATCTATTTTATGAGGTTCTGTTAAATTTTTCATTGATTTATTTCCTATTATAAAATTAATACATACTAAATGTAAAATCTTCCAACAGCTTAGAATGATATAAAGAAAAAGTGATTTCCCTCCACCACTGCTTGCTTTCTTCTGCTCAATCTCTCTCTCTCTCTCCCTCTCTCTCTGTCTCACACACACACACACACACACACACACACACACACACACACACACACAGGATTCCCCATTTCCACTCCCCAGAGATAAACATTATGAACAGTTCCTTGTAAAATCAAATCCTTTGAAGATGCAAAACACTGTAAGACATTTACGGATATTTTAAAACAGATTAAATTAAAGAAAAACCTAGAATTATTCCATGACAGTCAGAGTTGGTGAAATTTCAAATTTCCTTGGAACAGCAGAACGACCAATTGCTGGGTGAGGAAATTGAAACAATAACCCTGTAAACAAACTGTCCAAAGTGAATGGCCAGAGACAGCCTACAGCAAAGACGGAATAAAGCCTTCAAGGAACATCACCTCCTCATCATGGTTTATAACAACTTGATGACGTTCTTCAACATGTTTTAATGATTATCGTATCTTCCCCTTCACAAAGGATTGATTTATTATGGTTTAAATTTAAAGAATACTGGTTTCTCAGTTTGAATCAGGCTTAGATTACAGAACACATAAAATCAATGACTTTGTTCTAGGCAAGAAAAAAACAAGAGTGTTCATTTTAGTGCACAAGGAACAGTCCTGCGGAAAAATTCCTCATGCAATTCTACATACTAATGATTTCCACCACCCGCCTCACCCCCTCAGCTCCTTCCCCATCACTCTCATCAGCACCACTACACTTAACACTTTCATGGCACCTTAACATGCACAAACTGCTTCATATATTATTTATTTTAATCCCCAAAACAACTTTGTCAGATAGAAAGAACAATCATAGCTGTATTTCTTTTTTTTTTTTTTTGAGACAGAGTATCGCTTTATTGCCCAGGCTAGAGTGAGTGCCGTGGCATCAGCCTAGCTCACAGCAACCTCAGACTGCTGGGCCCAAGCAATCCTTCTGCCTCAGCCTCCCGAGTAGCTGGGACTACAGACATGCACCACCATGCCCAGCTAATTTTTTTATATATACATACTTTTAGTTGTCCAGCTAATTTCTTTCTATTTTTAGTAGAGACGGGGTCTTGCTCTTGATCAGGCTGGTTTCGAACTCCTGAGTTCAAACAATCCGCCCCGCTTGGCCTCCCAGAGTGCTAGGATTACAGGCGTGAGCCACCACGACTGGCCAATCATAGCTTTTTTTTTTTTTTTTTTTTTTGAGACAGAGTCTCACTATGTTGCCTGGGCTAGAGTGCTGTGGCGTCATCATAGCTCACAGCAACCTCAAACTCCTGGGCTCAAGCGATCCTCCTGTCTCAGCCTCCCGAATAGCTGGGACTACAGGTATGCGCCACCATGCCCGGCTAGTTTTTTCTATATATTTTTAGTTGTCCAGCTAATTTCTTTCTATTTTTAGTAGAGACGGGGTCTCGCTCTTGCTCAGGCTGGTTTCGAGCTCCTGAGCTCAAACAATCCACCCGCCTCGGCCTCCCAAAGAGCTAGGATTACAAATCATAGCTTTTTAATTTACAGATTAAAAAAATCCTGAAGCTCAGAGCAGGGAAGTGATTGGTCCAAGGTCATTCCACCAGTAAGCGACAGTCTACCTCTCATCGGGGTAGACTGATGACTTCTAAGTGTCTGTCTCTAGCTAGATCTCTCCTCTCAAGCTACAGGACCCACATCCAACCAACTGACTCAGCGTCTGCACTCTGCAGTTCCAAATGCAGGCAAACTCAGTTTCCAGGCAAAGCCCACAGTATTCTTCCATAAGCCTGTTTCTCTTCCAATGCTTTTCTTTCCCAGTGAATGGTGCCATGATCCTTTCAGTTGTTCAAGCCAAAAACCTAGGCATCATCCCTATCCCCTCTCTTCTTTCAACACACATTTGCTCCATTACCACATCCTATAGATTCTGTCTTTGGAATATTTTTCAAATGTGCCCACTTCTCCTTGTCTCCATCATGAACACTATTAAGACCCCACCACCTCACATTGAAATCGTTTCCACGCATTCATTCTGCCTTGCCCTTCCCATCACCACTCCATCCATGCTCCATGCTGCAGCCAGAACGATCAGGTAATTCCTCTGCTTAAAATCTTTTGTTGGCTTGCAGCGCCTTTTAGATAAAGATAAGGATCCTTAGTGTGGCCTATGAGGGCCAGTATGATGTGACTCCCATGTGTCTCTCTGGCCACATTCCTGCCCTCACTCTTCTGCTGTCTTCACATAGCTGTCTTTCATTTTGCCCAAGGCACCCGGCTCCCTCCCTCTTTGTAGTAGATGTTCCGTGTATCTGGAATGCTTGTGCTCATTTGCTGTCACCTGCTAAATTCTAACTCATTCTTCAGCTCAAATGTCACTTCTCAGGGAAGCCTTCCCTGCCCATCAGGTTTACACTGGGACCATTTCTCCTTTATCACTTATAATTGTGCGTTTGGTTGTTTACTTGTTTTTGTCTGTTACCTCCATTGCCTTGTAAGCTTTGTGACAGCTTCTCACCAGTCCATCTCCTGGTGTTTGGCCCAGGGCCGAGCACATGTTAGACACTCAATAAATATGTGTTTGATGAATGACCGAAAGCCAGGAGTCACACTCAGACTTGACGACACCAACTTTTAAGTACAGCCTTCCCCCCACCCCTCAACTTACGGGGCTCAAATGCCCAGATCATTAAATGGAAAGGAATCAGTTCTTTTAGTTGGGAAGCTAAAGCTTAGAAATGAAAATCTGGGCCACATGGCACATTTTAGAACTGTGCAAGGAGGTTTATGATTTAAAATTGTTAATAGTCAAATACGTAGAAAGCAATGTTTTGGCACTTTCCACTAGTGTAACACTAATGTACAGAGAGGATTACAGTGGAATTTATTTAACTTTCACTTTTTAACATAACAACAAACCATATTTCACTAAACTCCTTACTGCACAATACTTTGGATGGAGGTGGAGGAATGAGGTGTTTTAGTTATGAGTTCTCAGCCTGGTAAGAATTATAACAAAATAAAAAAATTAATTCTAAAATTATAATGAACAAAATGTGTCTTTTATTTAAAGACTTAGAAGATAGTTTCCAGAGTCTTGATTAATAAATTAATCACTTATTTACTAGTATAATCTATATCTGGGCAGTGCTAGCTAATAGAGAATTCATTTGGCAAAATGCTGGTTGACATTTCACTGAATATAATCAGAAAAAAACTGGACAGATACTGAATGTAATGAGATTTGGGAAGAACAGTCCACACCTTTTCTGCTCTACTTTATTCCCTGGAGATTTTCCCTTGGCATTGAGATCTTTGTCTACACATTGAAATCAACAGGATTTTGGTTACTGGTGACAAGCATGTCTGCTCTAGCAGTATACTAAGGTGACCTGGGCAAAAAGGCAACATTTATTTTCAGAATCATTTCCCCAAATATACACTTTACTTTCTTAATATAAAGATGCTATCATCTATATATAAACTTAAAATGCCTAATTCTTTTTTCTCTAGAATTTTGTTTGATTATGGTCAGACTCACTGAGGTTCTAGCTCTAAACCTTTTAGCCACAAATTCTTTCCCTACTTCTTGTTAAACTAGTATCAGCTGATACAGCAACCCTCTCAAACGCCAAGATATCCCTTTAGTATCTGGTAAAAGGCAAAAAAAAAAAAAAAAAATTCTCTTCCCTCTCTTCCTCCCTCCCTTCATCCTTCCTTCTTTCTTTCCTCTAATTCAGTTAATAGACATTTGCTGAGGGTATGCTATGTGCCCGACACTATTTTAATCTCTGGGGATACAGCAGTGAAAAAAAAAAGAATAATGTCCTCGTTCTTACAAAGCTTACATTTTTGTATGTCCTTTATAAATGGAAATGGGAAATAGTAGGAAATAGTCTAGCTGTTGTGATACTGAGAGGGATGGTCAGTCACATATTTGGAAATATTGTTTATTGAGTAGACTGTGAAGGGGAGATATAAATTTTTCTGAATTTTAAAATTTTCTTCCTTCCTAATTTGAAGATTAGAGAAACCAAATATTTTTAAATGTAATGATCTATTCCATGTAAAAAAGTCTGATGGGGATTTATGTTGATCCAAATTTAGAAAGGACAAATCTAAGAATTTATAAAATATTTTCAAATGTGATTTAGAATAAAAATAATATTATTATGATTAACTAATGACACCCAATATGACATTTATCTAAACATGATGCTCCATTTTCATTTCATTGGTTCAGGTGGTTTTTCCTGGGTCTTCTTGGAAGGCTCGTTGGGAGAACAGGGTAATGTCTTAGTTATCTTAAGATACCCAGCGCTTGGTAGAGTGCGTGGTACATACAAGCAGGTGCTTAATGAAACTGCTTATTGAAATTAAATGTTCAGATTGCTAACAAGGTCGGTTTGCAAACTGGCAAGATAAATATTAATAGGTTACTTCCATAGTTTCAGAATACCATGATGTCTTTTAAAAAATAAATGAATATTTAATTTTCTGGGTTTTTTTAAAATAAAGCAGAACGCTTAGTAACTTAAGTGTATTTATTAATTATAGAATAAAGCTTGTACTTGTGAATTGTTTAAAGCATTTAATAACATGTGACCATATATACATCTTATTGCTCTTCCTGAATTTTTTTCTTAAACATAACCAAATTCATCTTATTGTAATAACATGTGCATTAAAATAAATACACAAATTTATGTAATAAAATATATAAAGATTTATATAATTTATGTAATAATTTATATAATTCATTTCATTGTATGTAATTTCTACCTGCTCAAGCCTTCGGATAGCTGGAGAAATGGAGGCATAGATACTTCTTTTGTGTTATATGGAATAGTTGTCTCGGAGTCTGAAAAACACAGTTGGCTTTATGAGTTTGTTACTTGTGCTATTGCACAGGGCCTGCACTTAGCAGAGACCAGCCCCATGTTGATTTAAAGCTCTCGCTGTCTTGACATTGTTAATAATTTTTGAGCAAAGAGCTCTGCAGTTTATTCTGCACTGGGCCCCACAAATTATTTAGCCGGTTCTGACTAAGACAAATCTCAATGTATTGGGAATAGAAGCTCTCTCATGTCATCCAGGACCAAAGTGTTTATTGCACTCAATTTCTACATTTCATGAGCTCAACAAGAGAAGAGCTCCAAGGGCCACTGGAGTCGGAATTGTCAGTCACTGGGGGAATCTATACACACTGTGACCAGAGATTTCAGACCAAAAAACGTAAGCTTCTACTCAATAAATGAGATTTCCAAATACAGTGAGACCTGGTTAACAACTTTGGTTAGTGAAGTGAAAGCGATGCCAACAGATGGTTAATGCGGAACACATGCCTTGGATTCAGCTGTTACTGGAGAAAGTCCTGGTCTTTACTAGAATATGGGGACAAAGGCAGGTACAACTAACTTTACTGGAGAGTCTGGTTAGCCGTATTAGAAATATTTTTGTGATTTATAAAAAGTCCTTTAATATTTTTCTACTAAACAAAATGAAGAACTGAAACCTTGTGGGAAACTGCCTGCATGTAAAAAATGTTTCCTCCACTGGTGCATCCAGGATTGCAATTTTCACCGTAAGTAAGCAATTTGATGGGTGGGGGGAAATTCTGTGATACTATAGCTTAAAAGCACATCCTGTGCTACTTTTATATTGCAGAAGTTGAAATTCTGCTGGCATCTGTAAGTTACCATTTAAAGGAAATGAGGATGATGATAATAATCATAATTATTATCATCTTTCTTTTGCATCAAAAGCAAATGATCCTAGAAGAGTTGGTTTACAACTCACCCTAATGAACCTACGTGAATTTAAAAATTAATTTCTAGGTAATGTTTAAATTTAGGCTGACGGTTTTTCCCCATGTGTGCAAAATTTGTTTAGAATATGAAAATTTCTACTTTCTTGAGAAAGTTATGCTTCTGTGATAAAAATTAAGTAGTAACAGTTTCTAGAAATTCTTACGAGTGATAAATGGAAAGCATTCAGGTGTAATGGCATATTCTTTAAGGGGGTAAATTTTGGTGTCAGACTTGGGTTCCAGTCTTTGCTTTACTACTTACTGTGTCATCCTGGGCAATTTACTTGATCTTTTTAAGCCTCCAGCTTGTGGATTCGAAATAGGTATGGGCCGATGTGAGGATCATATTAGATAATGGATGTAAGTGTTTTCAGCACAGCGATGGATATAAGAAACATTCTGCAAATAGAGCTAGTAGCATTGATAGGATTTTTTTCTCTAGGACGTTAATCTCTTAAATAGTTACCTTATTGACAGGAATAATGTTTTTGACGTTGAAGTAGAAGCCAAAATAAACCATGTTGAAAACTCCATGACGTCCCAAAGTTGCCGTAAATCCTTTGTTGAGGCCCTGGAGCCCCAAGCCTTCCTTCTTAATGATGTGTCTTGCATAACCCATAGTGGATGGTTGCTGAAGAAGAGAGAAGCAAAGCCAGAAAAATCATCTTTGGGACCATGGGACATAGTAAATTACCATAGTAGCTTCCCTCCAAGCCAGAATTATTAGGGACTTTTTCCCCAAACACGAATAATCATGCCTAGATCTGTGCTTTTCAAAATTACAAAACCCCCAAAGTAAACAAAATTACATACATAACAACAGGCTTTATAGGAAAGATAGTTGGCAAAGAAAAAACATCTTTGGTGGAATTAGTGAAACTGATGTTATGTACTAACTATCACCACTTTCAACATGTAAATAATTGTGTCCCGTTCTGGATTATCCACACTGATGGAGAGTATTAACCACATAGATAAACTGGTAATCCACAACTGCACTTAATCCAGAAGGAATTTATATTTGGCTCCTCAATCCAGCATATTTACCTTTCTAATTATGTTTTTCTAAAGCTAATGTTACAGTCTTGATTCCATTACCTCAATGGTTTAAATTGGTGCTAAGTTAGAAATCGCCCAAAGATAAATAGCTGTTGATTGTACACATCCTCAAGGAGGTGGGCAATCAGTGTGTGTAGCACTGCTGTGATAAATTATAAATAAATGGTGTTGGGAGTACTGGGTTACCTTGAATCTCCAGTCCTCTGATTGCCCAACGCTGAAATACCCTGACTGCTGGACTCTAGTCTGTTGCTACCTTTGGAACTTGCTGGAGAGCTCACTGCAATTTGCTCTGAGGTTTATAATTCATTACAATACAATTAAAATTCATATGGGTTTTTAAAAAATGTATGAGTGATTGTTTCCTTTTTTGGAGGTACTGTAATAAAGATATCTTTCCCTCTCAGATTTTGACTGAATAGTAAATAGGGGAAAGTGTTCAGTGGTTTTTTTTCCCCCACCCATGAGACAAGCACTGACATACATTTGTTTGATATTTCACTGAGGCAGGTTGCTAGAGTGGTCATGGCAGTCTGATGCACTTCCAGACTAAAAGTATTTTCTTCTCATGTGCAATTAAGGCTACATCCACAGAGTAATACTCCATGGTATACATAGCAGAATGGAATAGAAAAAATCCAATAAAGGCTTTTCATCCAACTTGTCTTTATGATAGCTATATAATTAACATGACACATTCCAATGAGCTTGTTTATACAGTAAATCCTATAGCTTTTGCTGATAAATGTTTTAAAAACTCTAGCTAAAATTCTATACTCAAGTTCATCTATTCATTTAAGAGGATTAATTACAATAAATTACTTTAAGCTTAAGGAAACCCTTCTTTGTAACATGAAAAAACCATGTGAGAATGTATCTTGAAACAATAAGACATAGCATATTGGAAAATCAAAAAATTTTCCAAAGGTTCAAGTGCACTCCCTGTTCTACGATGAGACATTTTTGTTTGTGTTTTGGCACGTTGACTATCAATCCAAATTATTTATTTTGGTTTTTAAAAGAGACAGGACAAGTTGAGGAGAAGCTCATTTCTGTTGGAAAGACCCTGAAAGTGCTGAGTAAACTGTCTAAGTGCTGCTCTCTTGCTCTGACAGAAGCAGCCTAGGGGCAGGGGAAGGAGAGGAAGCAGCTTTCCTGGGGACGGGAGGAATAGGGCAGAGGTGAGGCCACCTGGGCCCAGAATGACCCACACAGGCGCTCCCTGCCTCCAACCTAAGCCTTTTCTCCATCCTCACTCAGCTGAGGTGCTGAGAGTGGAAGGGATGGGGGCCTCTGGGGCTATCCAGGTTCTAGAGCAACAGAGAAACAAATAGCTTTAAACCAAAGTGCAAATAGCAATGGCTTTCCCTTAAAAAATGGGTCTAATGATGTTTCTATTATTTAAAAATCTTAGTTTGCTAAGTCATCAGAATTAGGATGGCTAAGCTTAGTATTAATTTGGAGATAGCATCATTCTCATCGTCTTGAAAAGAGAAGACTTCTACTAGATCTTGGTAAAAGTTTACAAAGATTCAAATGGCATTTACTGATCATTTAATTCCTGATTTTCACCAGCTTGGGTGCTGGGTGGGTATGAGAAAGTGTAACACATGGATTTTAAATTCAAGTGCTTTGTTGAGTTTGAACTCTAGTTGTCAATTTACATCAGAGGGTAGCATAGCAATAGAAATAGGAGCTTGGAGCCAGACAGCTCCAGCTTTCAGTCTCAGCAGTAAGGCTGGCTAACTTTGGCAAGTATTTATCCTCTCTGATTTATCCTCACTTTACTGATTTGTAAACAAGGATAGTAATAGATTTTTCCTTATAGGACTGCTGCAATGTTAAGTCAGTCGGTGAAACCAGTCCATTGTAAGCATTCACCACATATTTAGCTGTTAATAATAATGGCAATTATGCTGACAGTCATAAAATAATTATAACAATAAAAATCAAGTATTTTCTTTGTTAGTTGAAAGCAGTGGCAATCAAAAGGTGTAGGCTGCCTTGAGGGAGAGGAGGACATATTTAATTAGCTTTCTGCTTTTCATTCATTATGGCTGTCCTTTCCTTTTCCCAGAGTCCTGGACTCTTGAGATGAAGTCCACCAGAAATTCATCCAGAATGCAAGATAACAGATCTGCTTCCTCTGAGACCCAACCAAATCCAAGCGCTGGTCTAGAGATCTCATTTCAGGGATAGTGCCTGACTCCAGGAGCTTTCCTCTCTGGAGCAGTAGATCCTGTGAATTGGCCTCTTCCTTACCCCTCAAAGTTAGCCCCTGGCTAAGACCTGCCCACTTGGCAAGTTTCTGGGCTGCGGAAGCAAGGCAACACAGCAGCAAAGGTTGGGAATGGCCTAGAGCACACTTTCATATATGTTAGCAGATATCTGGAACATAGTAAGTGTTCATCACTGTCAGCCATTATAGCAGATGCTCAGTACTTGACATGTAGCTTGTTATTTAATCCTCTGAACAAGTGTGTGAGAAAGGTATTATCATTACCCTCATTTGACAGATGAGGAAACTAAGGCTTAGAAGTTCAGTTACTTGTCCAAGATCACAGAGTAAGTGGTAGTGCCAGAGCCCAAACTGGCGCCCCTTGGACTCCAAGTCTGCTTTCCTATGCTGTGTGGTTTGGCCATCCTAAATGAATCTGATTGTTTATCTCAACACCCCTGTGAAGTCGGCAGCAGATATATTCTCATTTTTCAGGTGAGGACACCAAAGATTGTTATGTACCATTCCTAAGGGAAAATGCTGCTGATAAATGGCTTAACCAGAATTGTGCATCTAATCCAGTGTTGCTCTTTGCACAATCACTTATGTTATGCATAGCTGATAGGATTTTCAGAGTTTGACAATCCAACTGATACAGGTAACAGATAGCAAGTTGGGGCCTTGGGATAAAGAAAAACCAGAACTCAAATGCCTATAAAAATTAGAAGTATGATGGTGTGTTTTTTTGCTTTATTCAAAGGCATCGTACCACACACATGTAAGCAAATATTTAATTAGAAAGGCAAAATGTGACTTCCACTAGGATGCTTAAGTAGGAAAATACAGAATCATTTTGACTAGATCTCTATAAACACAAGGAATTTTACTAAACTTATTTGATTACTGGGCTTCCATTTCAAAACAACATGGTGTCATCAGAGAAATGATTCCAACACTATCCATCCCAGTTGGTCACCCACTAGTTCAGTTTCCTTCTAATATTTAGTTTCACTCCAATTTTCATATTAAGTTACCAATTGTGGGCCAAATTGCATTCTAACTTTCCTAGATGTGCCTTTCATTGACTGCACCTGAGCTGCAAGCACGGAGGAGTAAGTGCATTGGGATGAAACTTAAAAAATATTTTTTGCTTTGATTTTTATGTAAACAGTTATGCTGATAATTTTTATATCTGCCCATAAAAATATTCCACAGTGGTTATGGAATATGAAATCAAATTTCTGTTTAAAAAAGTTACTAAGAGGTTTAATTAAAAGAGAAGATCCTAAGTGAAATAAGCTAAACACAGAAAGAAGACTATTGCATGATCTCACCTATATGTGAAGTCTAAAAAAAAAAAAAAGGTCAAGTATATAGAAATAAAGAATAAAACAGTGGTTAACAGGGGCGGAGAGAGGAGGGTGGGGGGAGAAAATGGGGAGACTTATGTCAAAAGATACAAAGTAGCAGATATGCAAGTCTAGAGAGCTAATGTCCAACATGAGGATAATAATAAATGAAATCGTATTGTATTACATTAGGGATTTTTGTTAAATAAGTAGATTTTAGCTGCTCTTGTTACACACAAAAAAAGTATGACATGAGATAATAAATATGTTAATTTGCTTCACTATAATAACATTTTACTATCTATAATGGATCCCACAACATCATGCTGTAAATCTCAAATATATACAATCTAACTTACTGAAAATAAAAATGAAAAAATGAAAAGAGAGAGAGAAAAAAGGATTCTTTGCCTAAACGGGTGCCACTCCAGGGCACTGAATTCTTACTGAGAATCCAGTACTGCCGACAAATCACTGAGATGACGTATGGCAGCCTGAGTTATTTTTTCTGAAGTTCTTCCATCCAACTACTGACCATAGCTGTCTCTGATTAGCGTATGAGATCACAGACAGAGGTTTTAGGCAGCAAGCAATTGTTCTCTGGGTAAATAGCAGTAGGTCTAGGCGTGGGTGTGTCAGTGGATTTCCTCCATCTCTAAGGCCAAAGAAGAGCTCTAGGCACACCACGTCAAAAGACAGCACGCTCTGCATGCATTCCTTTACTTGTTTCTTATGGCAAGGTGATTTTCTTGCATTTGAGAGCCAAGGGAATAAGGTGTTGCATTGCATTTCGTCACATGACTGGAAAGCAAACTGGATGAGACTTTTACACAATAGAGAGAGTGTCCGTATCTGGGCCTTCAGAAAAATACTGCTTTGTTAAAAAGAGGAGACCTAGTTGCTGCATTCAGGTAGGAAAATACTCTTGCTCTTCAGGAGATAAAAGATCACCCGTACTTTTCATTACTCAAATGAGGTCTTGAAGCATTTTCATACATTTGAAAAAATAAAAGAAAAACCTTCCTTTTATTTGAGAACAAAATGTAAGTGGAAGGAGAAGAATCAGGCTTAAAAGTCCACACTTATACAGTTTTTTTTAGCTCAAATATTTCACAATTTGTCATTTCAGTTTGTTTTAATAGGGCATGATTATGACAAGAAAAGACCCAAAATATAATTATAGTCTAGAGTTTATGTTAGATGAACAGATCTATTTTTAAACAATCTGTGAGTGGAGTATAATTTGTTGTCAAAAAACCTGCCCAGATGCTGAGCCACAGCTATGCCAATACCAAGTTGCTGACCAGTGATCACCCCTAGAGGAGCACAGGGCCCTCCAGGTGAGGAGACGCTGGCACTGCGTCTTGCCCCTGCACTGCTGGCAGAGCAGGGAGGAAGGAAGGAGATGGTGCTGTGGCCACAAGCGTTGCTGATCAGAGAAGACCAGCAACAAAGAAGGGAGCTTTGCTTTTTCATGGTTTAAGAAACACTTCTTTTGTTTTCTCTTGAGCGTCTTAATTATCCAGGTTTCTTTTCTTTCTTTCTTTTTTTATCCGAATAGATTTAAGGGTACAAGTGGTTTCAGTTACATGGATGAATTGTATAGTGATGTCTGGGTTCTTAGTGTACCCGTCACACGAATAGTGTACACTGCACCCAATAGGTTGTTTTTCTTTCCTCACCCCTC
This sequence comes from Avahi laniger, assembly GCA_963575035.1. NCBI lineage: Eukaryota > Metazoa > Chordata > Mammalia > Primates > Indriidae > Avahi > Avahi laniger. Next base: position 55,357 of record CAUYSK010029027.1, on the reverse strand, counting down.
TCCAACCCTTCTCCCTTCTGAGTCTCCAGTGTCCATTGTGTATCCAGGACTCTTTATCCCAATGAAAGCAGAGTGGGATAAAGACCAGATAATGACTAGAAAGAGACCTCTTTGTTAATGCTTGGGTTTTTAGAGCTAACTTTACTGGGCTTTATTTTCTCTACTTACAAAATGGGGATAAAGCCGCCAATCTTACAGAGATAATGGGAGGACCTGAAATGTCAAGCGAGTGTGAGCAGCAGGAAAAGTGGAAGAGTTCACAGTGGTGACGAGTGGCATGGGGTTAAGGGAAATGTTGGCAAAAATCATCAATTAATTTTTATTTCTCTAGCTTTGTATTACTTGATTTGTGAAAAAAACATGTCTGACTTTAGCAATTTTTAAAATTGTGTAAAAATTTTAAAAAAATAAAATAAAGGGAAAAACACATAAGGCAATTTGCAGAGTGTCCGGTATAAAGTAGATGTTCTGTAAATGGTAGCTATTATTATTATTACCTCCAAGTCCCAATTCTGAAGGTGAAAATATAGAATTCCTGGCACAACTGAATGGAAGACAAAATTCTATTTTCTGTAAATAACAATAGACAGGCAACTTGGCTGTTGCCTTAGGTACTGCCTATAAGAATGGATTCATATGCATAATTTTCTTCTCTGCCCACAAGAATCACAGACTGGAAAGAAATAATTTACGTACTGAACAGTTGCCAGGCAGTGTTTCACACAGTAATGCAGGCAAAACTTGAACTTAACTCATTATATCATCATGTAGGTTGACATGCCCTTGAAGCAGGCTTCTTACACTATCTGCAAACAGAGCCACCTGCTCACTCTCTGTATAACTCAACTTTTTCTCTCTCTTTCTTGAAAGAGATGATCACAAAATCTAGCCCTTCAATTCACTTTAGGTTGAACCTACATAAAATAGTTAAATTTAGTAAAGCATTTGTTGACTGTCTATTGAGAAAACAATCACTGAGCTTCGTGATATCATATATTATCTAATTGGTCTCTATTAAATTATTAAGCTTTCAAGATAAAGTATGTAGAACTATATTTAATGGTGTTATCCAAAACCAGAACCAAACCCTGAACTAATTTTTTAAAAATACCTATCTTTAAAGATTTTACCACCAATTGCACATTTGCTATCTGTTCATTGATCCTTAAAATTATAATCAGAGCAAGTAGGTAGAAGACTAATTATTCCTTTCTTGAGCTGAACATCTTTAAAGACTAAATAGAAGTAAAACAGGCTTTTGCAATTTCCTAAAGGTTTAGTTTCATATTTGGGGGTGAGAATGATTATGTTCATATGTAACGTAGATAAAAAAATGACAGAGTAGAAGGAAAACCTGTGCCCCAGCCACACATCAGAAGCAAATCCTATAGACCTCAAGGGAAGGAAAACATAACCCTTTAGCCAAATAATAACTTTGAAGTAGATTTCAAAGTAGAGAGAAAAACTGGAAAACAATTCATACAAGATTTTGCTCCTGGGGAGAAATTCACATTTTTCAGGCTAGCAGAGAGCATGCCAGCAAAACACCACTTAGCTTAGCACAACTGATAGGGGTGTTCTAGTTTTTATAAATATACAGATAAAAAAATGAATGCAACCAGTTAGAGGGGAGAAAGGTCCTATAAGGACAACAGGCTATAAAGTCACACTTTTGGCAAGACTGAATGTACAAACTATCTCCAGTAGAGAAATACCTGGGCAAGCTTGGTCCTAAAACAAAGAGACTTACAAACCAGAACAACTCTTTACTTGGGTTTAGTTTGAAGGATGGGGGGAAATTTGGGTCTACCCAATTTTATCTCTACATGTTTTTACACCCACTGAACCAAACCAGAGCATGACAAAGCTGTGATTACTTTTCTCCCCACAGAAGGTCAACCATATTTAAATTAGAGACCGGTTTTCTTTATTCACTGTGAATTTTAAGATGCTGGCCAACATTCTGGTATTGGAATTGGAGGAAATGTGGCAGGGATTATAGTCTTTGACTGATATGGTGGTAATTTAAAAAGTGTAGGCAAGACAAGCACACCCATTAAAATATTTTATATTTTGAAATAAGTTGGAAGCACATGAGGGCAGTATCAGGAACCAAATTAACCACGATTTCCTTTAAATTTTTAGAATAGTTTATGGCTAAATTGAATGGGGAGGCGTGTTTTGTGGGAACATACCTCTGACTGGCTAGAGAACCAGCCTGTACCACAGAGGGGAGACCCTGGGCAGCTGGAGCCAGCACAGTACCTGCTGTTCTTGGGAAATCCCAATGGGAATTGCACTTGGAGCCCCAGGACTGCAGTTCCCATCACTCAGCTGCCAACAGCATAACAGAAGAAGTTTCTGGTCTTTGCCAGTGCTGCACTTGGATCCCAGCTTGAGGGGCCCTTCCCCATGGCCCTTCGCCAAGCTTTAGAGACCCCATGCTGGCCCTCTGTCAGCCATGCCCTCCCCACATGGCCAAGGGACACCTATACTCCACCCCTCCTTCTAGAGATCTAGACCATATTCTCTGTATCCAGGACTGTAGCAGTTCTTTTGTTTCATCTTTATCACTTTCCCATTGCATAGAAGACTTTAAGTATAATATTAGGTGTCATACTGACTACTGTTATCATCGGCTGTCTTCCACTCCAGAGCCCTCTCAGCTGCAGGAGCTTCTTAGGAAATTTCATATTTAAAAGACCACATTGACTCACCACCTCAGGTTGGAGAAATAGGAAAATCCAAAACACCCTGCGTAGAATTCCATGGTGGTTCATGTCCCGAACAATAGACATGCTGCCTAAGAAACCTACCTAAGTGGCAGGACAAGAGTTATCTACCTGAAATATAAGCCTCTGTGGAGAAACTGCTTTGCTTTCCTTAAAAGTGTTGTAAAGCCAGGGGTCATTCTGAATGTAGCCCATCTGTTTAGTGTTCCACCACAACTGGTAGCTGTAATTGAAAAGGCTGAAAATGAGCTTAGTTCACAACCTCCCATGTAAAGTGACTAAGAAGCCTTGATCAAGAACCATGTTAACTTTATACAATTATTGCAGAGGAAGAATGTCTGGGTTGAGGAAAATTCTTCCCAAAGTAGCCTCAAATGTTTTTCATTTCACCTCTAACTTCTGCAGCTAGATACTAGTTATTTACAGCAAACAGATATCCAGCTACTACTGACTTGCATCTGAGTTTAAAGACCTTGCCAATAGGCACTGTAAACGTGCTGCCAGTCCTTGAGACTTGAAAAAGAATGCAGGCTGAATGGAAGTCACTGGAAACTGAGAATGACCACAGGCACATTGAGAGAGAAGACTGTCCATCGCTCAGTAAGTTGTATTTGTTCCCACAACTGGCGTCAGCTGTGACTGCTCAATATTAATTGGGGCAATATCTCAAAATAAATCTGTCTCCATTTAAATTTAAGAATTTATAAGATCAGCTTGCATCTAGAAATAGTTATCATTGATTGAGTGCCTACCATTTGCCAGGCTCTGTGTTAAGACCTTTGCATATATCATCACATTTAAATTCTCATAAAGATCATGTTGTAATAATAACTACTAACATTTATTAAACCATCACTACGTGTCAGATTGTATTGACAGCTTTATATATATGTCTCATTTAATCCTCATTATCCCATCTGATGTGGCTATTACTATTACTTTTTCCTAACAAAAGAGGAAACTGGATTATGGTCAGGGTAGGAAACATGAGACTGTCACATAGTCAGTAACTGAATCTCTCTCTAGGGCTTGTGCTTCTAACCGTTGCATAGAAATGCCTCGCTGTAAGGAAGAGGGACTCGTCACCACAGTTTTACCAAATAGGGAACTTTAAGTACCTTGCTCAAGGCCATACTCTTAGAAAATGGTAAAAAGCATGATGAGAATTTTGGTATATCTCTCCCCAAACCTTGGGTCTGCTTTTCCAGTTCTCCAATTGCCTTCCTATTCTAGACAGCTTGATTATATTTACTCTTCAATGATTGGTGCACAGGGTTTAAACTTTGTGAGAAATTACTGAGCAGAAAAAAAAAGGGGATTCCTGCTATTATAAATGAAGCCATGGCACGTGAATTATGAAAGGCTGAGCCCCAAGGTGGGCCAGCAAATCATTCCCACTGGATCAGCTGAGAAGGTTTTCCCTGAAGGCAGGGCTTGACCCTAGCAGAACTGTTAAAACATTTCTTTTGGATTACATACTTTATTTTCTAAATAAAGAAATTTTCTAAATTTTCTATAATGAACATGTATTACTTTCAAATGTTCACAGACAATACATGAATACACTCTCATGTTAAAACATACAACTACACAAAAAACCCTTCTCTTAAGCTCTTACCTTCTCCTCCCCCATTCCAATCTCCTCTCCAGAAGTATGAATTTTAGTATGAATTTCTCTAGACCTGAACTTTCCCATATGGAAGTGACCTACCCACATGTGGCTATTGAGCACTTGAAATGTCCTAGTTGAGATGTGCTATAGCACAGAATACACACCAGATTTTTAAAATTAGTATAAAAAAGAATGTAAATATCTCATATAATTTTTATATCAATTACATGTTGAAATGACAAACTATAGACAAAGTAAAAAGATCAGTGGTTGCCAGAGATTAAGTGGGGGGAGGGATGAACAGGCAGAGCACAGAGGACTTTTAGGGCAGTGAAACTACTCTGCATGATACTATAATGGTGAATACATGTCATTATACATTTGTCCAAACCCATGAAATGTACGACACCAGGAGTGAACCCTAATGTAAACTATGGACTTGGGTGATAATAACATGTCAATGTAGTTTCACCAACTGTAACAAATGTACTATTCGTCAGGGAGAGGTTGACACTAGAGAAGGGTACGTGTATGTAGGGACAGGGAGTTTACTGGAAATCACTGTACCTTTTGCTCAATTTTGCTGTGAACCTAAAAGTGTTCTAAAAAATAAAGTCTTAAAAGAAGAAAATAGATATATTAGGTTAAATAAAATATATTATTTAATATTACATTAATTTTACCAGTTTAATTTTTTAAATAAGGCTACTAGAAAATATTACTCACATTATATTTCTGTTGGATAGCACTGCTTTAGACTCTAGACCATTTTTAGTGCATTTACACACACATATACAAGAAATATATAGTTTTTTGATGTTTTATAACATAACTATGCATTACTTTTATACTTGGATTAAATTTTTTTTAAAAAAATATAATCTTTACATGCAGTGGACATTAAATTAATTCCTTTCTTCCTCCCTTTCTCTTCCTCTTTCTCTTCCTCCCCATCGCTGCCTCACTTTTATACTTGACAACTCACAAAGCCTTAGAGTGAAGGAAGTGATAATTATTCTTGGCCATACAAATGCTGAAGTGAGCACACCTAATACCAACACAGGTATAGATTAACAAAAGGGTATCCCCTTGTTGGATCAAAGAAAGTGCTAGTCAGCAGAGGAGGGTTGTGGTCTTATCCAGTCCTAGACAAAAGACCCATGAGACAGCTGCAAAAATGACCAGTAGTTATTTTCTAAATAACTGGATCCAAATTTTCTATTCTTATCATGTCATCTGTTTCTCTCAGACATTTTTTGCAATAGGCATAGTCATATGACTTTATGTCGAGTGACCACTGACTGCTAACTACTTACTATTAGCTACTGTTTCAATTGGATCAATATTGCCTACAATGTGCCACATCAGAACACCACCTCAGTGCAGCTACTACATTCTGCTAGTTGCTTTAAATAAATGCTGATGGTCGTGATGCTTGTGTGATCACTACTTTGCTAAGGTCTGACGAGTTGAAGTAATATTAAAAATATTTTATAATATATCTAATAGATTTTATTCTAAATAAATACCTGACATTGTCCAGTTCAGTGAATTCTGCAAAAGACCCCAACTACCCTCCCTCTGCCACACTCTTGCTTAAAAACATGGCAGAATATCCACAATTTACACAGACTGCACTTGTGTAAATGAACTGGGAGCACATACACATGCAACACATTCTTGTGTTAGCTGGAAGGGTGTTTATTGTGTTCTAGCAAGGCTTCAGCACATGCAAAACATTAGCAGCTCTTACTTGACCTCAGTGTAGAACCTCCTTGAAGGCAGAGGAGAGAAAAAGAACATTAGGCATGAGCAGAGGTGCTGTGACAACTCTTACGATTTTCATTCCTGTGTGTGCTCCTTGGTGCTCTGTCCAATTTGGGTCCCTGTGGTTACATGCTGCCTAGATAAAGGACTGCAATTGAAGGTCTGTTTATTCCTTTGCCCACTCACCGCTGCTCTAAGACAAGCTTCCTTCCCAATGGGTAAACTGAGGCATTGGATAGGGATCTCCAAAATTTTCTTTCAGTGGGTAATTCTCCCAGTCTAGCAAGCCAAGTTTTCCTTGAGCAGATTGCATGGGAACTGTTTTAAATGCTCCATATTGATAGGATATTTTTAAAAAGTTTCTTTTTCTTGCTCCTATTCCTCACTATCTTTTTCCTTTATTCAAGAAAGAACAGAGAGAAAGCAGAACAGAAACAAAAACCAGGGGAATACAGAGATTTTCAATCTTTTCTGAAATGCTATGTGCTGTTATATTTAAGACAACCTTTTGAAACTTAAAAAAAAAAAATTTCCCCTGAATTAGCATTGACTTCATCTGAGTAGATACCATCTGCTGTAACAGCCCAACCCTGTCCCCTCCCAGGTCTTGGCAGCTACAGGTGAGTAGGGCCCCCCATTTTCCCCACACCCCTGCCCAAGAAGCTGCCAGGAAGCTCTCAGGCAGTATCAGCAGGCAGGAAGTGGGGTGGGGGTGAGAGGGTCTCCACCCATTAGCACCTGCTTAAGCAGTAGGCAGGGGAACTTTTCTGCAGAAAAATCCAGATCAGCAGATACTTCAAACCAATTTATACCACATGCTACCCAGTTGTGGAATTAAGTTTAAATGTTAAGAAAGGACCTAGAATGCCAATTCCCTTGTTTTCCCCCTTACCTTGTGCTTGGCACCAAAAAGAATAAAACGAGAACAATTGGACATGGCTGTTTAAAGGGAATTATTAGGCAACTGGAAAGCATTGAAGGCCGCACACACCAAGGGAAGCTGTCTCCATGGGACATCATGTTCCAATGATTAAACATCAAGACCCATCATTGCCCATGTGGTGACGTCGTCACAGGTTTAGTAGTTTTGCTCATTCGCATTTAACCAAAAGACAAGTTTGACAGATTATCAGAATCTTTTGTGGTGGGTGGTGGGTGGAGTGGGGAAAGGAGTGAGGTCATTTTAAAAAATGACTTAGCTCTTTTTTAAAAGCACAATAAAATTATCTCCTCAGTGGTTTTGCTACAGTCTATTGCAGTTCCACGTGAAAGAGAAGTTTTGCCAGAAGTCGGGAAAACATTTCCAAATAAGTCATCATAGATTACACCAGAACTCTAAAATGCAAATGTATAAACATTTGTTTGTCCAGTAGATCTTGGTGCATTTTTGTTAGTGCTTTCCTTGTGGAAGATATTTGACTTTTTCTTATGATACTTCTGTAACAGTGATTTACTATGACTTTAATAAGTAAGTAAGAGCTGGGCCCATAATTTTATATGCATACTTAAAAATAATTTTGTAAGCGTTCCTCAACAATAGGAAAACATGAAATGGTTACCTCTGCAAATGTGTTCCGATTGGCTTGCAGGCCAACTTTTACTACCTCAAAAGGGTTAACTATGATGGCTTCTGTGAGTCCAGATCCCAATCCAGCAAGGGCAAATGTCTAGAAAAATTAAATCAATCAATACTTTAAAACAAGTCATCATGTGTACTGGGTTAAGCATCCCATTCATTACACTATGCAGCTGAATGTTATAATGAGAATGGAGAAACCTACACAAATGCACCATATACCATTACTAAACAGCTCTGGTTCTTGATTAGATGCTGACAATTCATGAAGAAGAAATTACAGAAGCCACAAACCACATCCTAACAATTTCAAAATAAAATGTCAAAGCCCCATCAACAACGACTTTTTCCTTTAACCAAAAGCAAGGTTGTTTTACTGTTATAAGTTGGATACTAAAACATCTGCACATATAACAATTAAAAGGGAGTTTGAATTGTAAAAAGAGAGCTTCATTTTTAAACATCTACTTACATTCATTTACTGAGCATATAAAGAAATTCAAGGAGCAGAACCACAAATAAAATGTTTATATAAAAAGCTAAGTTTCAGGTAACAAACAACATAGCTGGAAATATTTAAATGTATAGTCATGTTCCTAGAGTTGCTATTCTAGACTATTAACAAATAAAAGTTATTTTTTATTCATCCTTTCCCTATTTAAAAAACAACTGGCAGTTACCCTATTCTTCTGGGCCTAAAAGCTAAGAAGTTAAAGCTGAGATCAGAAATGGTTAGGTTGTTTTGAAGGGACCAACTAAAATCTAGAACATTCATCAAAAGATGACCCTATGTCAGGTTCTTATTTGCTATCTGTTAAAAATTTCTGTAATAGGAAAGAACAGCTTTCTAGAATTTTCCTCTAAGTAGAATATTTAAGGGTTTTCCAGAAAATCTTTATAAACATAATCACAACAATTAAAACACACACACATACACACACACACACACAGAGCAGAAAAGCAAAATGAAACAAAACCCCCAACTTCCAAAATAGATGCTGGAAAAAAGTAATTCTTTAGTGCTGAACTTCCACTTCCAGGAGAAGAGGGAGTACCATATACAACTAAGAGAAGAATAAATTAATAAAGAGTAAAGAACAGATAACTCTTATCAAGGGATAAAGGGTCTCTAATATCTTCAAAACAGGAAACCAAAAGGGAGAAGGGAGAAAGGAATATTCCGTGACCTTAGAAGGGAAGGCAGGGTGGAATGAGGGCAGGATCCAGGGTTTAGGTCCTTGTTCTGCTGCTTATTGGCCATGTGACCAGAGCTGTCTTGTACAGTAGTTTGTACACAGACAAATGTGCCCTCCAAGGGTGCATGGAGGCTGAAATCCAGTCCAGCACATCCAGGCTGGACCCGTGGAGAGTCATCAGTCAGGAGAGACGGGGCACCTTTTCTTAATGCCCACAAAGGCACCATGGGTGCCAGCTGCGGCTCTGTGTCTAAATCACTGGAACCTCTCATGAGCCACAATTTTCCAATCTGTAAAATGGAGATAATAATATCTAATTTCTCTGCTCATAAAGTTATTATGAGGTTCAAAATAATGTGTGAAAGCCTTTTGTAACATGCTATACAAACACCATTGCTCTTGCTGCACATAGAGAGGAAGAATAGGATTGCAAACAGATTCTAGGAGAGAGGGAATAACTAATGATGTTTTCCTTTCATTTCCCTTAATTATGATTTTAAACATATTTGTATAGGATAACTAACCAAATACTTTATTCATTTAGCTCATACTTCCATCATGGAAGCCAAAAGCAGAAAAAAAAAAATACTAGTCCCAAACTCTTCTGACTGGGAAAGCTAAAATCCAGATGTTCAAGTTTTTATTACTTACTATATGCAATCTTCCAAGTAATTCACTTTTTTGTTCTTCTATAAAACTCAGCTACATTTGCTGTCAGAACTAGTGTTCAGCAGTCTCTTGTCAAAAGAATTGATCAGATATCAACAGATTGTGTTACTTAGATTGTTCCAGAGATCTGCGTTCACTGTTGGGTTTCCAGCCTCCTAAGCTTTTCATGTGAGAGCATGAGGGGACATTTAACGGCTGTTTAAGTATCTAGCTATATCAAAAAAGAAACTGGAATAAATCAGTTCAAGAAAAGAGAAGAACTGTATACATGTGTTTGGTTATAGTAGTCAGAGTGGCCAAATGCTTTTCTGTTTCAATACTCAACGGTCGAAAGATCTGCTGTCTCTCACATGGTGCCAATGCTCAACACAAGAACAGCCAGCTGGCCCTTTGGAGACCATATTTTATTCTCTCTTGCTAGGAAGTTTTTCATCTTCTTTTTGCCAAAATGTTTCCAACTTTAAGAATGACTTTAAGGGAAGACACCAAGAAACAAAAAGAAACAAATCGTAGCACATTTTGAGATTAGTGGTACCACTACTCCTTCCCAGGAGGCTGTGCCTCTCAGTCGCCTTGTTAGGCAGAGTCTGGACAAGAAGTTTCTTTATCGTAACAGCAAGTGATGCTGTTAGGTTTCTTACCAGGATCCTGCCTAGAAAGGGCATGTATGATTTTTAAAATAACAGATATTTATTCTTGGGCAGTCTATTTGGCAGTGTAAATATTCTGAAATGAGCCTTTACAAGCAAGTAAAGAGTTGAAGCTAAGAATACTGTCTCTCTGGTTGAGCTTGAGGTACATTGCAGCAGGCAAACTTGGGCATTTTTCTAGAGGCTGGAAAGTGCATTGCCAATTGGAAAGGCCAATGCAGATTTTGCTTTGTTCTGTTTTGCAGACTTGGAGGGAGAAATTAGTGCATTTGCTCTCTCTAGGGCTCTTGTTGCACACACATTTGTAGAACCCATTGGTCAATACAATTTAATTTGTTTTGTGAAAAGCAGAAAAGTCACCAAGAAGGAGGGGAGTGGCATAGAGCAGTGATCAAATCACCAAGTGAATTTTTTGTCATATTTGAGATACGTCGTTGTTAAGATCACTGTTCTCCCTAGCTGAGTTGTTTACAGTCATTCCTACAAAAAGGCCCTTCAGTCTGCGTCTGACCACAGAGTGATTTTATCCCAAGGGACCTGAAGTCCTATATTTACTACAGCTGGAGCAAAAGCTGGAAAAGTGACCTGTTAGGAAATAATCTTAGGCATATTGACTTTTGCATAAATAGATATGTGCAATATGTATGGAAACATATGCATGTTTTAGTTTTAAAAGAGTCTTTGATAAATGTACTCTTTATTTCATATTCTTGACCATATCTCATATAGGCCTTTCCAGACATATCATTATAATCATAAATTCATCACTGAGAGCTATAAAATAGCCAAATTGTGAGTTATTAGGAAGATGGCTTTCAACAAGTAGCTGAACATTGAATAACTTGAATTCATATTTTAGTAGCTAGGCTTGGGGAATCAAAAGGGTTTTTGTTTCTAGATTTTGCTTTATGAAATAACACACACATTTAAGTATAATAAATATTCTCACTTACCGATGCTGGTGACAGTGACACATATCCCAGCAATTTCTTGTACTGCTCAAAGGTGAAAAACTGTGAAACAAAACCAAACCCAAAGATTTATAACAATTTCCTGCAACAAACTCTTTAATTGACTCAAATTTCTTTAGTAAATCACTATATTAACCAGCATTTCAAAAATGATAAACCATCTAACACAGTTTTTAATCCTGTCTTGGGTAGTTGCTATTGGATCTTACTTTAACATTCACATTTTCAAATGCAGTTAAAATAACCTACAGAAGAGCTGATGGAATCCTTTAGAGCAGTAAATGAACCATACAACTTCCATTTACCATGACCATTTTCAGTTTCCCCAGACATCAATAGACTTCTTTTTTATGGCAGTGATTCAAAATTATAGGCACATACACTTGAAATCTTTGGTCTCCTATGTTTTCTCTATGAACTGCTTTCCCAGTGAATGCCCAACTTTCTGACACACTTGTAAAAGACATCCACTTTTCAGCCTTAATTTGTATTTATATGGCAGCATCTCCCTATTGTTCCATGGAATTTTAAAACACTAAATGATCATGAAGATGCCATGATAAACTAAGGAAGGACCCAATGAGGTTATCTAGTCCATCTCCTGCCTTAAAGCAAGACTGTCTTCAACCTGAATGAAGAAAGAGAGCTGCTTATTCCTTCCTTTAAAATACAATGATGATGAAGATGACAAAGATGATGATATTGATGGTGAAGATATTGCTGGTTTCTTCAGTAGATGACGTTTAACATAATTTTCTCTGCAAACAAATTTTGATGGAGGCAAATCTACTCTATCACTTCATATATATACATGGTTTATTCCCTCTTTTTATATTCTACATTTTGGGCAACAAGTCTGCTTGAACATGATACTGCGTTCCTGGGACTCAGTCAAGTAGCCACTGATAGGACACACTCTTCAGTCCTGCTAGGGTCTGATCTTCAGGACCCAACAAATGGCATGGGAATTACATGGTCTTGAATGTTTTCTACTCTATTACTTGATAGTCCAGTAAAATAAGGCAAGAAAAGAAATGCAGATTTGGGGGCAAAATAATACTCTGTTGTTAGAAAGAAGTGGTTCCTTGTAGACATGGCCTTAATGAGCGCTTGGGCAGCCCAAGAGCCATTATACCACCAGATAAATTTTGATTCTTTTAGGGACACAGGAACTACTTTTGTGCCATAGTCCTTTACATCAGCTATGAATATAGACTTTTCTAGAACAAGAATTCATTCATTTACTCATTTAGTAAATATTTATTAGAGGACTCCTATTCTAGGCACTGGGGATGCAGCAGTAAACAAACCAAGAGAAACCCCTGCCTTCTTGATCTAACATTCTAACCAATGGTGATAGCCCAGAAACTATCTTGGTGTTAAAAGAGTACTCACCAGGGACCACCACTGTTTTGATGAGATATGAACTAGATATTACTGTACTTGTGCATATCGCGATATGCACTAGAAACTATTAACCATGGAAAGAAAAGTGTTATAGACTTAGGTTTTATTTTATTTTGTATTTTTGGTTTTAAAAATAATTTATTTTCCTTACTTTTTATGATCATCATCATCACTTTGACCATGACTTTGCTGATATTTTAAAGTGAACAGTCCTGTATCTGAATCCTGGCTTTGCTACTTATCTGTGATGGTATGGGAAAGTTGCTTAACCTTTCTAACCCTCAAGAACACAAAACTTACCTTTTAGATTTAGAGTGTTGTTAAATAAGAAAATTTAAGTAAGATTCCCTGACACACCTGGCACATAGGAGACTTTTGGAAAATCTTGCTTTCCATTCCTTGTCTTCACTTAGGTTACCAAAGGAACCATTATATGTATCACTCGTGGGAGTCTACCACGGTCCAGGAAACAGCTACCGCATTTAAGCCACACAGTAACATCATCAGATAACAGGCTATAGTACAATCATGAGTCCCATTTTATAGATATATGTCCCACAGCTAGTTGAGCGGGAGGACTGAGATTCCTCCTAAGTCTAACTCCAAAGCTTGTGTATGCTCTAAACTCTGTATTGTACTTATTCACTGTTATGCCATGATTGATAGTAGTTTGGGAAGAGGGTTTCTGCCCTAGGATTTTGTTGCTTCTGGGGATGAAGTCTTCTTGCCTTCCATTGTACCTGAGATAGCTATAAAGACCCTGGAAGCCATGGAGTCCCTCAAGGCAGAAGATTTCAAACTTTTTTGACCACAATCTACATAAAAAAATATTTATCCAACATACATACACACACACACACACACACACGCACACACAGGTGGGCTTATATTTATAACTGAAATAAAACATTGTTATACAATAGTATTTACTCTCCTATAATATGTGATGCATTGTTTCTATTCTATTTCATTTTCTAAAATTCTGGTAATGACCCATTACATCTAGTGACCCACTAAATTGATTTCACAATCTCTGGGTCATAGCCCACATTTTGGAATCATTGCTCGAATGGGAGCCCACACTAGGATTGGGTTTGGGGAAGGTCTGGAAGATGATGGATCCCACAATATCCAAGGATGTCTAAATCTTATTAGCTTCCAATATGAAGATACATTTGTTTGTTGGTTGTTTTTTTTCTTTCCAGCTTTCTGTCATTATAGACATAAGGGATTAAGGACCAAACTGGGATTTCAAGGGAGAAGTCTGGGAATAAAGAAGGCCTACAGGTCAAAGCGATGAATTCCTAACGTACTAAATTAAAAAGTAATGATCAATATATTATTACATATTCTTATAAGCAAGTAGTGCTTTAAACTAAAAACAAAATCTTACTTTAATTTCTATCTTTGCAACCAAAATCTAATTTACTGAATAAAAAATAAAACAATATCTCAAGAAAGAAAAAGCTAAAATCTTTTAAAATGGATTTTCAATAATAATATAATAAAATAATGAAGATTTCTTCATTGTTATTTAAAATCAACATTTACTACAAATATTCATTCATTCATTTATCCGTTCATTCAACACATATTTATCAGATATCTCCCATGTTCAAACCTTAGGAGATGTTATACTAGAATTTATTCTTAAGAACTAAATAGATTAGCTGTTATTTTAATTCCTATCTATGCAACGCTACTCCTTTATGTCTCTCATGATATTGCTCAGCCACAACATTAGTTAATACACAGATGTGATAAAAAGTACCTTATCATATAAGGTATGAGGTTACACTCTAAGGATGAAATTAGGAAGGTCAACATGAAGTTACTTACCCAAAGTCATGCAAATGTGTGATTAAGGAGTTTTCAAAACATTTATACTCAATCAAGGGCTTGGGAACCTTGAATATAAAATCTGTGATTCAAATTAATTATGCTACATACAGCCTATATACTGGAATCTAGAAATTGGTAATCTGGCTGGGTTTACAGGCCATGTGGTCCCTGAAGAGGTGTCAAGCTGTGGTAGGGCAGGGAGGGTCAGTACACTGACTGGCTGAACCAGCACTCCACTTCTCCCTTTATTTTCAACCCATGCTCACTAATCAATCTGATGATAAAAGTGACCTTCTGGATACTCTGTTCTGGGATGCAGTTAAATTACTTGGAAGCAGTTTGATCCATTTGAGTCTTGGTTTTAACCAGTGGGACTGGAGTAGTGTTCAGTCTAGGGCTAATTCTTCTCTACCACTGAGGCAACACCCTTCTGAGCACTCCTTCAATGCCCTGTATATTTTGAGGCTTTCCAGTTTGGCTTGTGGGAACTGGCATTATTTCCAGCCCTGTGTGACTGCTGAGTGCCGTTTCCTTTAATCCTTTTGGGCAGTTCTTTCCCAGGTGTTGGTAGTTTCCTCACAAGCACGCACTGGTCAGTACTCAGCTGAATTTTTGAAGGGTCGGTCCTTCTGCAGATCTCAGGAGTTCTTTCTCTGTGCAGCTTATTCTTCTCTGGTACTCTTTCCTGTGAACTCTAGCTGCCTTGCTCTTCCATGCCTCTCAGCTCCTTCCCAACCCAGGGAGCCCACAGGGCTGTGTCTGGATTTCCCCTCTCTGCCCTGGGGCCTGGAAACTCTCAAGGCAGTAAGATGGGGCAATCACAGGGCTCATCTCATTTGTTTTCCACCTCTCAGGTATTATTATCCTTCATTGTCTGATGTCCAGTGTCTTGAAAACTGTTGTTTCATATATTTTGTTCAATTTTTGTTGTTGTTGTTTCAGGTGGGAGAGAAAATCTGGTCCCTGTTACTCCATCTTGACTAGAAGTGGAAGTCTTGGCTCTTCAGATATTCAGAATAGTAGATGTGGGAATTTTCTCTCTCTATATAAATTTCTTTCTACTTCTGTCTATAATTTTTTTTTCTGTTTTTCTTTATGTTTGTTTCATTTATTCATCTTATATCTACTGAATATCTACCATGTGTAGACACTATGATTGGTACAGGTATAAAGTAGTGAACAGTCTTCACAAATTCTAATCTCTTGTGAGTCTGGTTAGCATAAAGCAGTCCTTGAGAATCTGAACATGGAAAAATGATATTTCTGGATCTGCGAAGCTCAAAACTAGACCCTGTAAACTTGAACACGGTAACTCCCACCTCTGAGGGATCAATTGGCCTCTTTCTGAGGTCTTCATTTCCTTTTGCTAACTAAAATACTAATTCTAATTTGTGAAAGGAGAAATTTCATTTATTTAGCACCAGCGAGTTTTATTATTTTAATGATGAATTGCATTTCAAAGAATAAAGTACAGAAAAACTTAAAATTATCTGTTTCTGATTATGGTAACGATTGTAACTGAAGTGTCAGTATCAAGGAATAAACACACACACACACACACACACACACACAGTCTCCGAATATTTTTTTCTGAAGTAAACTTTGATGACACACAACGCAGCAGTTTATGATGTATGAAATCGTTACAATCAGGTGATTGCTTTCCTCACAAATCCTAAGATAAATGTCTATAAAATGAATGGTTTTATAAATTGTATTGAAAACGTAGTGCTATCCATCTGGCAAAGATACACTTAACTCCAAGTTATACTTAAAAAGCCAACGTACTTACCATATGTCTCAATAATTTTAAGGTAAAGTCTACTTGAAACAAGATGTCTGGGACACATACGCCATATCCAGTTGCCCAAAAGTTCATCTGTTAACCATTGTTCTGGCAGGGAGCATTGCTTTTTTAAAGTAGAGACTAACTCAGTTTTGTAAAGCCCAATTTTTTTTTCCTGTGAAAGATTGTTCAACGTTGATAAATCTTAACCCTCTTAAAGTTTAAATGATCTCTAATATATGGTATTAAGGAAAAATATTCCAGGAAAAACTCCAATTATAATTTACTTCATTTATACATGTAAAACACTGAACAAATGAATATATTATTCCATGGAGACAAAGTGACTTTCTTTTTGAACAGAAACTCTGTTTGTTTACTTGGGCAATCTTTTATCAAGTAAAGCCACTTCATAATTCAATTCGGCTCTTTTGTGTACTTTGGTGAACTTTTTCCAGATTTTCTATTGCGATTCAGATCCTTATAATGAAATTTGTATTGAAGTAATATTCTAAAATCACAAAACCTATAGCAACAAAGAGAATGAATTTATAGAGAAAGTATGTTCTAAAGCTTTGTTTTCTAAATTCTAGACTTGAATTAAATCCTATTAAGTTACTATTTTGACATAATGTAAAAGTTTGATGTTTGTGTATATATGTTGGGTTATTTTATCAGAATTTTTAACCCAGTCATCCTCTTGTCTTACTGAGTAAAAGTATGTGGGCTGTTCCTTCTTGCCTTTTAAGAGTACTGGGAATACAAATTGAGTAATGTATGTGAAAAAAGCTTTATATTATATATTAGTTAGAAAGGAAGTCTTTTAGTTGAAGTTTATGTTATCATTATTACGGAAAGACAAAGCCATATTTAGAGATGTCGGTAGTGTGTGGTAGGTGAGCAATGCCGGTCAGAGATACTACGATCAGGACCTTTGTCTGAGAGGAGATTTTAAAGAGGCATCAGATTTAGTTCTTTTGCCTCGAGAGGTTCTGCCAGATCTCTCTGTTCCTATTCGTATACTGAACTAGCAAGCAGTACATAAACCTTCACAGTTATGTGGTTAAAGAAATGGAAATCAGGGTGGTGGAAGTAGTAATTGTATACGAACCAGAATAGAGAATTTTAACAGAGGAGACTAAGGGAAAAAATGAAGTTGGCATGCCAAATAAATGTGTTACATGAGAATCATATGCAAAGAAATATGGCATATTAGTTTGCCCTGTTCATAAAATGGGAATGATTTAGGGAGAAAGGTTTTTCTACCTCTCCACATTCCTCTCCTCTCCTCTTTTTCTCCCTTTTTAAAAATAATTATTGCTCCAAAGGAAAATTTCTGAATTGCTTTGAGAAAAAGCCCAAGCTATTTTGTGGTTTGATTACATGAATTTCATTTACCATGTTGTTTTTGAATACTTTCCCCATTAGAAGAGAATGCTTTCACTTGAAAAAAAAAAATCTATGAATATACATATTTGAGACATTGATCAAATTTAATTATAATAAAAATCATGCTATAATTTCTGCATTAAAGTTTTTAGTGTTTTATGTTTAATTCATATTAATGTCCCATGGTTTGTTGTGCAATGTTTTAATGCTAAAGCTGTTACCTTGTGATGTTTAATGATGTATCTTGTTTTCGCTTGGCGGGAAGGCATACATGCTTACCTTCACTGCTCTTTTTGGTGTTTCAGCCAAGATAGGTGGTAGAATTCCCTTGTAAAAACCAAACAACCTGTTGGAGAATAGATTTTATATAAGTGAGGGAATTAAGAAACAGTTAATTCTGCCTTTGTTTATGGATAAAGCAACTAATTCTAAAGTATTTCTAATTATTCACTGTAGCACACCACTCACGAGGTTTTCCTTTGTTTTAATTCTAAAGTATAGATATGACCCACAATCCCTGTGCTGCCAGAGCCATCCCCTGCCCACATGGCTGCACCTCTGTGGTTCTGCACTGTGGTCTGATCCCATGGCCCTCCCCATACAGCTCCTGCCCTTCCTCCAGGCTCCAGCTCCAGCTCTGAGCCTTCTGCTGTGCCTGGGTCTGAGGCCCCATCTATGAGGCCTCATGGTAGCTGCTGGGACCATACCTCTGCCCCTTGAGTCTCCAGTGTTGCCGCTAGGGCCCGAAGCTCTGCCCCTGTGACTCCAGTACTTCCGCTGGGTCCACGACTCCACCCGGGAGAATGCAGTGCTGCGCCTGGACTCTAAGACCCCACCCCTAAGTCCCCATCATGGCTGCCGGGCCTGAAGAACCACCCTGAGGTCCAACGCTCCTTTAGGGACCTTTCTTCCTTGGGCTGCCATTATACCTAGACCTAGTTTAAGCAAATGCCCACAGCCCAGACACTCTATGGGGAGACACGGGGCAGAGCTATTGCCCATAATGCCAGCCTCCATGGAAAGAGTCTCACCCAGCCCCCAGACTCAAGCTTCCAACAATGATCTGGGGAACAACCCACTACCGCACATGAAGATCATCCAGCACCAACTTGAAATGTGACAATCACAGGGGAAAGGGACAAAACAGAACAGCCACATTATGGGCTCTCAGTGCACCCTCCCCTCCCCTGCTGGGTCAACATTCCAGACTAGGACACAAAAGCACCATCTAGGGACCTCTCCCTCTTCTCACTAAGTAGGAGAGTTCCCAGCAAAGAAGAACAGGTGCCCTGCAAACCTATCAGCTCTGTGCTGAGAGAAGAAGATTCAGATGAGAAGAAACCAGCAAGAGAACTCTGGTAACATGAAAAAACATAACAGTTAGATACCTCCAAGGCCACAATGGATCTATAGTAGTAGACCTCAACCAAAAGGAAGTTGTTAAAATATCAGAAATGGAATTCAGAATATGGATGGCAAATAAGATGAATGGAATTGAAGAGAAAGTTGAAAACTAACAAAAAGAAGCAAAAAAAATTTTCAGGAAATCAATGAAAAAAATGAAAAAGTAGCTAAAGAGCTAGACAACATAAATAAGGATATAATAGAACTTAAAGAAATGAAGGAGTCACGTAGGGAATTTCAAAATACAACAGAAACTTTCAACAACTGGTTAAACCAAGCAACAGAAAGAATCTCAAAGCTTAAAGACAAGGATCTTAAACTAACTCAGCCATTCCAAGATGCAGAAAAGAGAATAAAAAAGACCGAAAATCACTCAGAGAAATATGGGATTATGTGAAGTGAACTAATATATTATTACAAATTATAGGTATCCTTAAGGGAGAAGAAGAAAGAGCAAAAAACATGGAACATCTATTTGAGGGAATTATTGAGGGAAACTTCCCTGGTATTGCCAATAAAGATTCAGACATCCAGATATAAGATGGTCATCGAACACCAGGAAGATTCATGGGAAACAGGACATCTCCAAGCCACATAGTGATCAACCTAGACAAAGTCAAAATGAAGGAGAAAATTCTATAAGTAGCAAGATGAAAACAACAATTTCAGGTTGAAATTGAACAAGAAGGGATTGGGGCCCTATCTTCAGTCTTCTTAAACAGAACAACTGCCAGCTAAGAATTTTGTATCCTGCAAAACTCGGTTTCATAAATGATAGAGAATAAAAGACTTTTCCAGACAAGCAAACACTTAGGGAATTAGTCATGACTAGACCTGCCCTACAAGAAATACTCAGAATTGCATTACACATGGATCAGTACAATAGTTACCCACCAAGGTAAAATCACCCAAAAGCTAAAACTCATAGCTTGTATAAAACAATAGCACAAGAGGAAAAACAAAGCAATAAAGTACTACCTAACAGGATGAACAGAAGAGCATCCCACATATCAATGCTATCACCCACATACATGGTCTGAGTGTTCCACTCAAAAGACACAGACTGGCTGAATCGATGAAAACACTCAACCCAAGTATCTGCTGTCTCCAGGACACACATCTAACCCTCAAGAACTCACACAGACTCAAGGTGAAGGGATAGAAAAAAATATTCCATGCAAATGGAAATCAAAAGAGAGCAAATGTAGCCATTCTCATATCAGATAACAATCATTCCTTTTTACAGATGAAGACACTAAAGCTTAGAGAGATTCATGTTCAAGGCTGCATAGCTACTAAGTGGTAGAACTAAGATTTGAACTATTAATAGGATCCAATTCCAGAGTTGAATACTTGAATACATTATACTAGAATTGATGATAGTTTATATTTTCCTACCCAGATTAAAAACAACCCCATTAAAGAGTGGACAAAATACATGAACAGAAGCTTTTCAAAAGAAGTTAGACTAATGGCTAAGAAACATATGAAAAAATGCTCAACATCACTAATCAACAGGGAAATGCAAATTAAAACCACAATAAGATATCATCTTACCCCTATCAGAATGGCTATTATTAAAAAGTCAAAAAACAGGCTGGAAGTGGTAGGACCTGTCTGTAATCCGAGCACTTTGGGAGGCTGAGGTCGGAGGATCACTTGAGGCCAGGAGTTCAAGACCAGCCTGAGCAAGAGCGAGATCCCATTTCTATAAAAAAAAAGAAAAACTTAGCCAGGTGTAGTGGCAAACGCCTGTATTCCCAACTACTTGCAAGGCTCAGGCAAGAGGATCACTTGAACCCAGGAGTTTGAGGCTGCAGTGAGCTATGATGACACCAGTACACTGTAGCCTAGGTGACAGAACAGGACTCTGTTTAAAAAAAAAAAAGTCAAAAAACTACAGATGCTGGCATAGATGCAGAGAGAAAGGAATTTCTTGGCTTATATACTGTTGGCGGGACTGCAAATTAGTACAACCTCTATGGAAAACAGTATGGAAATTCCTCAAAGAAATAAATATAGACTTACCCTTTGACCCAGAAATTCCACTACTGGGTATCTAGCCAAAGGAAAAGAAGTCATTTTATCAAAAAGACACCTGCACTCAAATGTTTATTGCAGTACAATTCACAATCACAAAGATGTGGAATCAACCCAAGTGCCCATCAATTCATGAGTGGATTAACAAAATGTAATAAATATATACCATGGAGTATTATTCAGCCATGAAAAGAAATGAATTAATGTCTTTTGCAGCAATTTGTATGGAACTGGATACCATTACCCTAAGTGAAGTATCTGATAAATTGAAAAACAAACACCACATTTTCTCACTATTAATTTGGAACTAATTGATGGGCACGCATGGGCACAGAGAGAAGTAAAAGTCATTGGAAGTCAAGAAGGGGGGAGGGAAGAGGAGCAGAGGGGTAAAAAAAACCTACCTATCAGATACAGTGAACACTATTTGGGCGATAGGCACATTAATAGCCCTGATTTAAGCATCATAAAAGCTATCCATGTAACAAAAACATTCGTACCTCCTTAATATTTTGAAATAAAAACCAAACCAAACCAAAAGTATAGGTATGAATTCTATGTTTTAATTAGCATCATGATATTCAGAAGGTGCATAAATGATACTGAAACTGGAATCCTATTGGTAAGTTGCTAAACATGACCATGAGTTGTACCTTAAAGATGATGTTAACCCTCCTTACTCTGAGGAATCTTGAGTTTATTTTCTCAGTTGTGTGGTGAGAAGCTTCAAGCTATCTACAGTCTTACATTTCCTCCCTTGCGATACCCAAATGAGGTTAAGGGTTATACCCAAGCCTGCTAGATTGAACCTTTCTGAAACTAACAAGACGATGAAATCTTCAATTTGGCTTTACTAACACAAGGGAAGTACAAACTCTGTGGCTATGGTACTAGAGCTTCCAGCCCTGTCCTGAATTAGTCATAATTGTTTAACTTCCTTAATGGAAGTGGAAGGAGGTTAGGGAGGGCTGGCTTTAGGAATGTGTGCTGCTGACAAAAGAAATATCAAACTGCCTTGCTCATAGGCAAGGGCATGAGCCAGCTATAGTTGTCAATATTGAGTGGTCATGGTCACATATTCAGACATTTTTAGAAAAAAATCCAAGAATGAGTGACATATGCTTATAATTAGATTTATAAGGTCACCACTTATTTCTTATTAGATTTTAGAATTCAAAATTTTAAATGTTTCTGTCCTGGAAGCTTCACATAAATGCCACACAAATGCCATATACTCATTTCAAACCTGAAAATACACAAATAGAAGATAATATTATGCATTATTTTCTGGGGTAATCAATTTTCCTGGATTGTCCATAGTGGTACAGAAAAGGGCAGGGCCCAACATGTCCCTGTTTCAGGACACCATCTAACATGGGGCTGGAGCCTCTCTAATTGACCCTCAAACTTCACTCCAACTTCCTTAAATTGTGTCTGCTCCTAGCTGTGTTTCTGGAACACAGTTAGGAGTTTATTTAGACTAACCCACTGTGCAGCCCAACCCAACACGGGGACCTCCTGCTCTTCCTGAATTCACTGGCTTGCACAGCACCTTTCAGTGAAGGGAGCAAAGCTCATCTTTACAGCTTCTAAATGGTGAGCTACTTGAGGGCAAGGTACCCTAGGGATTCTTACCAAGAATCCTTTTTTTGTGTGTGTGTATATAACCAGGACACAAATATTTGTTAAGCATGTGGATTTCATAAGGAGGAAAAAAGGAACCAAAGGATTGCCTGATATGGGCTTCTTCTGCCCAGTATTTTTGACTCAAAGGATAGCGCTAGCATCATGAATAGGAAGTAAAGCAGACATGATTTGTAGAGCTATGGGAATTCGTGAATTGTCCCCACTCCCCTTCCATTGCAATTTTAACTAATGATGCCTGAAATTCTCACATCAACACAAATTTCCTCTAGACACTTGTAAAATTTAAATATTTTTTATTTATTATTTAAGTTTCATTACAAATTAATGATTGTATAATTTTCAGCATGAGAGTGACTAAACATAGCTTTGGTCTTCCCAAAAGATAACTGTGATTGTCTTGAACAAAAGTTCTATTCTATATCTATGATGAAAGGGATTATTAGTTCTGTTCTTTCAGTGCTGATCTTTCCACATCTGGAAGATTATGCCTGGTTATGGGAAAAAAGTTAAGAGGAGCACTTAAGTAAGTAAAGCTTTTAAAACAGAATACTCAGGTTGAAAGAGGAACTTGAAATCCTATACAACAGAACAGTTATAGGAGGAACAGTTGCTTCACCTGGAGAAGGAGGATCTCAGGGAGAAACACGATGAATATGATGGATCTCTTGAAAGGTGAGCATGTAAGAAAGATATTAGACTTCTCTGTTTGTTTCTAGGTGATAGAACTAGGACTAACAGATGGAAGCAACAAGACAAGACACATTTTTGGCTCAGGTGGAGCTTAATACAAGGAAGTACCTCCAATAGTCAGAACTGTCTAAAGACAGAATGGGTTCTCCTGAAAGGTGGTGAGTTCCCCATTGCTATGTGGTCAAGCAATCTGGATGACCACTTGTCATGGATGCCAGAGATGGGATATACACAGCGGTGGATGGACTCGATGGCCTTCAGAGTTGGTCTGTTTCACTCCTCAGATTCTGTTATTTTAAGAAAAGGAACAAGGCATGGACAGGCACTTTTCTGATGAGACAAACTCCACCTTACTTCAGACTTTTGTGTCAAGTCTAGCACTGCTTCTCCAGAGGAGGACTGGTGTCTTATAAGTAACCCAGAAGGTCTTCATTTTAAAAGTGATGGGAGAAAATACTAAAAAGAGGTGTAAGCCAGGAGAAAAGAAGAGGCAGCTGGGAGAAGCATAAGGATTTAATCTGAAAAGAGCTGGGAGGTCCAGAGCCCTCTGCTTCATGCAGGTTATACTTCATTGATGTGCCCTCCTTCCCTTTCCTCTGCTCGGCTCCTTTCACGTGCAGTTGTTCCTCCCACCCTCACCACCACCCCATCCTACTGTTCTGAGCTTCCTAACACTGGATCAACAGTTTTTATAAGAAATTCTCAGGGTCTATAGATAGTCTTTGCTGGCAAGTGGAAGCTAGAACCATCTACTTCCTTGTATTATTTTTACAGTATATTCATCCAGTGGTGAACATCTGTGGAATAGGACAGCACTGCTTCTGCTGGGAACTGCTCCACCCAGTTGTTTTAAACCACTGGGACCAACATACTGGTACAATATAACTGCTTATAGGCAGGGGTTGACTGGGCACCTCATCCAAATGCATCCAAATGCATTCTTCTTCTACTTCTTCACTCTAGTCAATCTGATCCAACCTAGACCTCTCTGAGTTTTTCTCCAGGATTTTGGAACTGGAACTGAAAAGCTCAGTCTTGCTCTGTCTGGTTAAAGATTTAGGATATAAAACTAGGATATCAATGGCAGTCATGCTTTCTGTCATTTGGAGAAAGTCAATCTGCAGTGATGAAAAAGAAGGAAGCCACCATTTAGAGAGACATAGAAGCAAGAGGAGAAGCTCTGGTGTTATGAATGTCACCCTGCTTCCAGGATTTCTTTAAGCTTAGTTACATCTTGACCCTTCTCGAATATTAGTATTTACCTCTGCCTTTGATTCTATGAGATACTCGGTAACATTTCCAATTCATTCCCTTTTTCACTTAAATAAGTTTGAGTTGCATTCATTATTTGCAACCCAGAGTCCTGGATCCACAAAGTAAACCTCATGACCCCTCCATCCAAAGTGGTTGCTGCAGAGCCTCCACGCCACGTCTTCTCACAGGAAGAGCTTTTCTGTCAATTAAGATTGGCCCTTGGGCCAACCAGAAGAGTCACATGCAAAATGCAGGCAAGAACATCTGGGCAAGGGCTCAAGCTGATGAGTTATTTTTCTGACTTGATTAGGTAATTATTGAAAGTTTTCCTAATGCAAAATATGATATACAGATTCCCAAAGAAACAAAAGGGGATTGTAATGTTTTAAGAAGGGGGAAGCATGGACATATGACCCAAACCTAGCCCATGGGACGAGCAGGAACATATGTGGTAAGTCATGGATTTCTATTTTAAGGAAAAGAAGCACATGGGAAGAAAAGTCCCTCTTCTTTGCTAAATGTTGTCCTAACTACACGAGACGCTTATGTACTGCAGCCAACTGAGACATCATTGCCCTCAAGCTAAGGGCAGCCAAGCACAAAGATGCAAAGGACCTGGACCTCATGACAGGACCTCATGATCTGGCTTCCTGGCTTCCTACCTCCAGATTTCCAGTTATGTAAAATTAAAAATAAATCTTTACTAGTTGAGCTACTTTTAATTATGTTTTCTGTTAAACTGCAGCTAAGAGCAGCCTGGTACACATGCCTTTAGTATCTCCATTTCTGAAAAAGTCTTAGACTGACATTATTACAATCATAACTATATTGAAGATAATTGATAAATATTAAATTTTTAGAAGGAGACTGTGAGAATCATTTTTAAAATGGTTTAAAAAATTTTTTTCTCAGGGAGCCCATCATGCATTAAAACCCTATCCCATTAGTGTGATTAACTGTGAGAGACCCCCCATACCACAGATGGAACATGGAGAAGCTGGCAGGCTAAAGCCATATACACACACAAGGAAGGGCTACCAGGTCTCCAAAGCCACTAGATTATGATGGCTCACATACCAATGAGAGTCATCGTTCACGAACCTAAGTAGACACAGAATACTACGACACTGGATCACATTTGTTTTTAATTGTACAAACAAAACAGGTCGTCTATTACTTATGTACATCCATAGAATGAAGATCAAAAGTACACTGCATGTGTTCTTCTGAAAGAGAGCTCACAATAGCTTATTTGAACTACAAATAATTTTACCCCTCATTTCTCCCACAACCCCCCCATTTTTAAGGTGTGAAACTATTTAACATACGGGTAGCTACAAGGTCAAAGAACAACCAATGAAAAGATGCTGATTGTATGGAAGGAAGGAAATGTGAAATTTCCTGTGAGCTCAAGCTTGTGTCTAGTCTCAGTGGCTCATGTACAGCAAGTCAAACCCTCAAACACACTTTTCTGCTCTCTCTCATTAGTAGGATCCAGGTTTAGTTTACCCTGTTTTAAGGTCTAAATTTTAGACACCTATAGAGACCAGTCAGACAGATCCTTAACTAAATATTGTGTACTTGACAACATGTTTAGTCCAACTGGGTGAATGAAAAAAAGTTACTTGCTTTAAGTTAGCTACTGAAATCTGAAGGCTTCGTGGTGAACAGTGGGCAGACAGAGGATGGCTTAACATTCCCAAACTTTGACTCAGGTAAAGAAACTAAAAAGGAATGGAAAAATCACATGTCCCATCTGCCCATCCTTTTTTCCCTCTGAGTCACACTCTTGTTGGTTTTGCTGTTACTTTTCCAATTCAGTATGTAAAAAATGTTTGTTTGGAAATCATTTGTACCAAAGAGTTGGACACCCCTACAAGCAGGCTGAGAAGTTTCCTAGGTTGTTAGGCTATTAGGCAGGTTTTTGGTGTTAGGAGCAACCATATGGAATATTTTCTTCTTTTTAGCTCCCAATGAGAAAGAAAAACTATGTAGCTGCTTCACAACTGACCTTTGGAGAGAGTAAAACCCTGTTGTCTATCAGAAAGATTATCATAAAACTCAACTGAAATTAATGAGACAATGAGTATAAGGAAACTGTGAATAAAGTCTTCCCTCCTAAGGAAGGAAGAGATCAATGTATAAATCTGCTGCCCATGAAATCGGAGACATTCCCTGGTTGTCAGAGGTGAAGTGTTTGGGATGTAAACTGTTGAGATTCATAACCCAAGTCAGGTGACCATCACACTGGAAAGCAGGATAGAGAAGCACATTATCTGAGCCTAAAAATGTCAATTAAAGAAATGATTTCCAAGTTGAAAAGCTGTTTTCCAAGCCACCTGCAACACACACACAGCATGAGAAGGATGCTTTCACCTGGATCCCACTCCTTTGCCAAAAACCTGGCATTCAGCAAGCGTCCAGAGCAGCAATAGTACTCACCGGTGAAGCATGAAATAGAAGCGACAGGGAAAGTGACACCAGATCCCAGTCGGGGAAATTGGAAAGCATTAACACGTCTGTATACCTAACCGAGCACAATTACTACATTTTATTTTGTTTCAACACTCAGAACCCAAATGAACATCACCATTCAGTTCTGTTCTGGGCAATGATCCAAGCTCATCTTTGGTACAGTTGATTTTGAAGCCTTACAGTCAATCATATCTTCACAATTTGTTCTTCTTACAGGCTTCAGGCATCCTCCTGATTTCCATTTCTTGTTTGGAAGCCTTGAGTCATCTGTTCTGGCAACATGACCAACCCAAATCAGTCATTTT
Organism: Avahi laniger; assembly: GCA_963575035.1. NCBI lineage: Eukaryota > Metazoa > Chordata > Mammalia > Primates > Indriidae > Avahi > Avahi laniger. The sequence goes on along the minus strand of CAUYSK010029027.1, from coordinate 27,945 downwards.
CTCCAAATTATATTGAAATAGGGATCTTGCTAGTTTGTTGTTTTCTTCTTCCTTCTTTCTTTCACATAATTTTCCCTTTAAGGATCTCCTAATACAAAGCTGATTGAAGGCATACAATATCCTCTTTCTTCTGCTGCTGTCAAATCCAAGTTTCTTACCCACATGCTGTGGCTCCGTAATTAAAACAATGAGGGCCGTGCTCAACCGTGGGTTAGGAGTGCAGTGCTTCCATTGTTCAATGGATCCTGTATCCCAGGGCAGAATTCTGGCCCTGATACTACAACTTTAGGGCATTCTTCTGACATCATTTGCAGTCCATAAGTCTCAGTAGTTCACAGAATCCAAATGAAAGAGTGGGGTTCATGGCTCTGTGATTTGAATTATGTCGAATCTGCAATATGAAGTTCACAATATTGCCTGCATCTTGGGGCCAGTTTCATTTAGGCAAAAGAGAGAAGGGAAATTATGTATTTCAAAGGAGAGAAAAAACAGCTCAAAAATAGAGTGATACAAATTCTTATTTTAAAAGCAGCAAAATGAACTTTAAGGAAGTGCAACATAACATAACTTTTAGGTAACATTCTAATGTAAAACTTATATCAGGTATTCAGGCACACACAATATAGTTTTTATTATTCATTACTAAGGATTAAATTCAATTAAATTTCTGCATATGGTCCTTGGATATATTTGTTACCCCAAAACATACTACTTTCATTATATGCTGTATGGGAGCATTCTTTCAAGTTTTTCTGAAAACACATTTTAAATTGAATTTTCAGTATGATTTTACCACAATAATTAAACTTTGTTGGCGCATCTAAAATAAACTACAACTTTGGTTTTCTAAGATACAAAAAAATTAGTTTAGCTGTCAGTATCATTTAGGAGGTAGTTCTATGGCTCCATTCCCTGGAAAGTTGGCAGGGTGCTCAACTCTTTAAACATGTTGCTCAGTTCAGCCCAAGGAAGGCATTAGTGTGATATAAGAACCAGAATCCTGCGGAAAACGCTAAGGAAAGAAAAAGTGAAAAAGACATTTGAGAAGCAACCAAAGCGATAAATAATATTGGTGAAATGCACGTGTTAATTGCCCCACTAATCTATAAGTGAAGAGACTTATTTATAACTGACCACATGGTAAGTGTACTAGTTTTCAGTGACAGCAGATTACCTTGCTCATGAAGATGAACACATTTCCATTAGGAAACAAGGATTATTTAAGTGCAGTCTTTTACTTATGTGGATGGCACCTATGAGGAAAAGGACTCGAAATATCACACACACACAACACCCCCCCCAAATCAAATCTCTATTTCTTGGAAGGGAAGGGAAAATCAGGAAAGACGAGCTGATCATAGAATCAAAAAGTCCTTCACCAGCCACCTCCCAGCCTTTGCTAAACAAGTCACTCTGAGCAAATTCCTCGCTCTGTTCTGATCACTCTTATCTTCTCATCAGCCCCACTTTTGTTATCTGTTCTGATTTTAATTTCTATCTTTTCCATTCATGAAGTAACTATCATTTATTCACTCACTCATTCACTCATTGTACTTTGTGTACTAGGTTAAACATCTTTTTCTAGGATCTCATGTCGATATAGCGCAATAGTCCCATTGTCCAAATCAATTAACACCTTAATTTTCTTCAAGAAGCCTTCTCTGAGATGGTAGACAAAATTTTGATATTGCACCTGCCTGCATTATTTGACCAAAGTGTTGCCTTTCATATTACCTTATGGCCTGGCACATAGTAACACTCAGATAACACTGTATTACATGCATGTATACATGTACACATATTTATACATATTCCTCTGTATGTATACATTCACATATATGTGTCCCTATGTATATAGACATGACCCAGTATTGTAATTAATAGTCTGAATGACTTGTATAGTTTTAACTGAGTAGAATTTGTATTATTCACATGATTACCATACTTAATCCAAGTTATAAACTACTTGAGGGACAGTGGCCATTCCTGTTTTTTATCACCATCCTCTGTCTGACATTTAGCATTAATTTGATGTTATTTGTCAGTAAAGGCAATATGAGTGTGGGCTCTGGAGCCATACTCTTTGGCCTTGAATTTTGGCTCAACCATGTGTCGGCTGTTTACCCAGCATGGAAAACTCTTGGTATAAAAGGTGAGCAAATTAATTCCAAAGCATTACTGCTGGACTAGGGCTGTTGTCTATGTCTGCTCTCTGTACAAGTGTTTATGGAAATGAATTAGTACATTGTTGCAAGTTGCCTGATTTAATAGCTTGACCTAGCTGCACGGCTGTATGTGACTGCAGCTGGCGCAGAAAGCCTCAGAATCCAGAGATGTCTTCCAAAATGGAACCTTACCTAAGTGTGTGACCCAGTGCCTTAGGAATTCACACCCTGTTGTGGAATTCTGTTACAACCAATTCATACATGTTTGAGGCCAAACATGTTGTGTACTAAGTGCGCTGAGCAGGCTGTTCCCAAAGTACAAGTCACATTTGGAAGCACATTAACTCTTTATGGCCACCAGTTATTATAGCACAATCTAAAATTAATTTTTTCAGATGCCCCCTAGTGGTACAAGAGTTAAATGCAACTCAATTGTCCCAAACATGCCAAGTAACCAAGCTTTGGGCCAGGGCATCTTGTAGGTTATAAATTACAGTCTGATTGAGTAGACTTTCAATTCATGAAATTAGGCTCTAAAGGAAAAGTTTTGTAAAAGCTGAACTTCTCAATAGACTATAGAGGGAAACGTTAGAAATAAAATCTAAATAAAATCTAAATATAATCAAAATGCTTTACAATTATTATCCCATTTAATTTTTACATGAAATAGATACTATTCTCTCCGTTTTATAGAAAAAGACAAGGAGACTCAGAGAAGTTAAGCAACTTTCCTACTAGTCAAACAACCAGTAAGTGGTGGGGTTGGGATAAGAACGCAGGACTACTAGATGCTAAAACCTCGGGTCTTGGACACTGTGCTTTGACTTCCGTGTTTTCAGGGAGAGTCAGAGTCAAGAGCACTGAAATTTTACTGTCTAGTGCTCCTTCCTGGACTGTGCCCTAGTGTTGGCTGAAGTCCTCTACCCCAGACTCTGTTTGGTTTCTGGAAGGAGCGAAAATGCTGGTTTTTGAATGAAGGAACAGCTGAGCCAGGGTTTGTAGCCCCTGTCGTCATTCGCAGTCCTCTGTATCAGTTTTTTAAGTGCCTGAGTTCTTACTTAATGGTCCAAAACCCAAGTTAAATGGATAGTCACTGAGCTTTCTGAATTTAACGAGTCAGTCTACATGTACTTTATGGACATTTGGATGTGTATAATCTGGATTACTTTGAAAAATTGTTTACTTCATACCACTTTGTTATCAAGGAATAATGAAGGGTTAACTATTTCTCTTCCTAACTCCTTCAGTCAATGTCCCATAGGCTGGATAAACTAAGTAGAATTCAAAATACTTGAAAAACAATGCAAAAGACAACCCTGGGGCTTAGTTTCCAGACCTTGGCTACCTCTCCCTGGTGATTTCATCCAGTCTTATGACTTATTTATCATCCATACGCTGATTGCTGTCATACATTGCCAGCTCATCCACTCACCTGCTCAACATCTCCACGTGGATGTCTGATAAGCATCTCACAATTAGCATGTTTAAAACGAGCTCCAGATTCTCCCTCCACAAACTTGTTCCACCCATAATATTCTCCAGATTAATGAATGGCAACTCCATCTTTCCAGTTACCAGGCCAGAAACTTTCAAATCATATTTGCATTCTCTTTCTTGTTCATTTCTATAACCCTGGTCCAAGCCCTGATCATATCTCACCTGAATCACTGTAACAGTCTCCTAATTTGTTCCCCTACAGTCTAGTCTCCAAATGGTGCCAAAATGGATTATTAAAATAAAAAGTGGATCATGTCACTCCTTTGCCTCTAATCTCCCAATGTCTTCCCATCCCCCTCAGAGCAAAACTGAAGTCCCTACAAGGGGCCCAGGCACTGTGCTTCCACCCTACTGCATTCTGTCTTTATGCTTATTGCTCATCTCCTATAGCTTTTTCCTTGGTTCATTCCCCTCCACTTCCACTGGCCTTCCTGCTCCTTGGCTTGGCATATCCCACTCTGGTACCTTTACACGTGCTGCATCTTGCCTGGGATTCTCTCTACCACAGAGCCCATGGCTCACTGTTCATTTCCTTGCACAGATATTACCTTCTCAGTGAGGCTTGACCTCACCTCCCTTCCATTTAAATTGCAGCATCTGCACCTGAGTATTATCTATCCTTTGTGCCTGCTTTGTTATTTTTTTAATTGAACTTATCCCTTCAAATATGCTTTCTCAGTTATTTGCTTATGTTATTTACTCTCTGTTGTTCCCACTAAGATGTCAGCTCCATGAGGACAGACCAGGGGTTTTTGTCTGTTTTATTTGCTGATATCACCCCAGGACCAAGTATAGGACCTGAGTGACATAATAGGTGCTCGGTAAATATTTGTTGGATGAAAGGATAAATGCGTTATATTCCCACTGGACCAGTTTCTTAGTGTTGTGAATAAAAAATTATATCTGGCATTCTGAAGTATTCTAAGATCAGTCTCTTTTACTTTCCTATCAAATGTCAGTTTTCCTGGTTTCTTTGGTACCATCTAGACAGCACCAAAATGACTAACAGTGAGGAAAATTTTGGGCATCTGATCCAGTGAACATAGCAGACTTCAAGAAATGGCAACCGAGGAAGCCAAGACTTTGTGTGAATTATTATGCCCCATCAGCCACCAAGCAGTGGTAACAAAGGCCATTTTTACCACCCAATCCACCTCATCCCTTCTCCATGCTGGCAGAACCTAATTCTAGAGCTCACACCTTGGAGGCCATGTGCTCAGGAAATCTCCAGCCCTGGTGTGATTGGTTTAATCACCTGGGCTTATTATCCTGGTGCTAATTACATGAGACATGAGCATGTGACTTAATCCCAGTCTAGGTAACTTAAGGGAGCTTTTGAGAGCTTTATTTTCTCCCTAAAAAAATAGAATTCTTGAGCCTTATCTCCAGAGATTCTGATTTGGTAGGTATGGATGGAGGTTCAGAATTTTGCATTTTTAACACCACCTTTAACTATACAGTGAAAAATAGAAAAAAAATTACTTCTCTATGAGGTTAATGAAGTAGGGCTGCTCTTACCATAATGTCTGTCTCCTAGGAAGTAGACCAAAGGACTCGATACCTTTGTCGTGTAGTTCCCCCAGGAACTTCACAAGATCATCCTCGCTTTCTTTCACTTTCTAGTTGAGTGCCCTCACTGTTTTTGAGCCAAAGACTGCTGATTGCAGGTGTGCTCCACACCTCTAACATGGCCATCTCTGGCCCCTGAGACCAAGAAGCTACAGATATTCCTACCAGCCGCCATCGCTGAATGGGTCACACCCCCCATCCCAAAGACTGGCTGACTGGAGAAACTTTGTTCCTCTGAGGGCTACTTTTTGGTTTCCTCTTATGCTTATTTAGTAACAACACAGAGACATGCCAGAACCAGATTATCATCTTGCCTACATCTTCTCAAAGGAGACTATTATTTCATTCTGTCTCTGTCTATCAAGACTAGCAGAAATCTTGGTTGGCATAAATCATGTTTTCCTTGTTCAAATACCAGAACAAAATTTAAATAAGGATAGTTTTCTCTCATTCTGCTAACCGTCGTGCACTTTGCAGAACAGGTACAACAGGAAGTAGCCCCTGCTGTAAAGCAAGCAGGACCACACCTACTGTTTGAGCTGAAGAATGCAGGGAAATACTTTCCTTATGCTTTGAGGAATGAACCAACAAAGAAGCCAGGCCTCTCTGGTGTTCTGCAGGTGATTGATTTTTAGAGAAGCAACATTGCATGGGCAGTCTGGCTACAGATTTTGCTTCTAAATTGACGACTTACTTAAAGAAAAAAGACCTGTGAATTATCCACTAATCCTGGTGTTTACACTTTCCACCAAAGCCACTAACTGTGGCTCTTGTGTCCCAGGGACTTCCACGTCCCTCACATGCAACCTATATTTTTCATTACTGTTTTCAGGACCATTCATTTGTTTATCAGCAAGTATTTCATGAGCACCTACTATATGTCTGGTACTAATTACTAATAGTACACCTAATTAGGTCATTGAAATAGCAAACGTGTTTCAGTTTTGTCAATTATCAAGTCCAGAAGCTAGAGAGATCCAGCCACAATATTTTATCAATCTGGGTAGTTTGTCCATGAGGCAGAAAAGGAAAAAGCATATGTTTCTCCTATTTTTCAAGAAATGCTGAGTGATGGAAAGGTGACATTTACTTATTATCCCAGTTAAACAATTGAGTACCTGAAGATTAATTTGGAGTCCATATTTGGAATTGAATATTTCTCTCCAGTAAATTCATTCATGCATTCATTTAACAAATAATTGAGTGTCTGCTATGTGCTAGTCATCACTTTCTGGGTTAGGGAGAGAGTGGTAAACAAAGTCAGACACATTTCTCTTACTCGTAAAGCCTACATTCTGTTGGGGAGCCAGACAAAGAACAGGCAACAAACACATGAATAAAATGATACCAGATATTCTCACTAATCATTAGGGAAATGCAAATCAAAACCACACTAAGATACCACTTCACTCTCATTAGGATGGCTATTATAAAAAAACAAAGAAACCAGCCAACAAACAAAAAGCCCAGAAGATAATAAGTGTTGCAGAGGATGTGGAAAAATTGGAACCCTTGTGCATTGCTGTTGGAAATATAAAATGGTGCAGCCACCATGGAAAACCATATCGTGGTTCTTCAAAAAATTAAACATAGATTTGTCATATGAACCAGAAATTCCATTTCTGGTTATATACCCAAGAGATTTCAGAGACTTGAATAAATATTTGTACATGTTTATAACAGCATTATTCACAATAGCCAAAAGGTGAAAACAACCCACATATCCATTGATGTATAAATGGATAAACAAAATGTGGTATATACATACTATAGGATATTATTCAGCCTTAAAAAGAAAGGAAATTCTGACACATGCTAAAACATGAGGGAACCTTGAAGACATTATGTTAAGTGAAATAAGCCATGCACAGAGGACAAATATTGTATGATTCCATTTCTATGAGGTACCTAGAGCAGTCACACTCATACAGAAAGAAAGTAGAATGGAGGTTGCCAGTGGGTTGGGGAGAGAGTAGGGTAGAGGAGTTATTATTTAATGAGTTCAGTGTTTCAGTTTGGGAAGATGAAAAAGTTCTGGAGATGGATGGTGGTGATGGTTGCACAACAATGTGAATGTACTTAATGCTACTGAAATGTACACTTACAAATTGTTAAAATGGTAAATTTTATGTTTAAGTATATTTTAACACAATTAGAAAATGATACCAGAAAGTAAAAAGTTATAAGGAAAATAAAGCATGAGGGTAACTGGTTGCTATAGAAGGAGGCTACTAATTCTGATTAGGTCCTCAAGGAAGGCCTCACTGAGAACATACCTGCTTAGCTAGGAGGGCTTGTATTTAGAAGTGGTACAATCTATTGGAAGGGGAGAGGAAATAGTAAAGTGGAGAGTTTGGGGAACAAATCACTACATCTTGAGAGAATCTCAGGCAACGGTTTATGAGCTTTTGATTTGCTTTTCACACAAGGAAGATAGAGAAACCATGATTTTTCCAAGGTAATCTTTTGAGATGTTCTAAAAAACTAATTTTAAAAATATTTCATGGTCTTTAGATTCATTCTTCTCCCAAAATGGAACTTAATGCCTAGTAGTTACATACTGCAAAGACATTGAAGATTTTAAACCAAGTCATATGATAAGGTCCACCAGAAGCAAAATCAATTTTAAACAGAATTTCAGAACCACAGCATATCTGGACTAGAAAGGGTCCTTCAGCATCCTTTAGTCCTCTCCTCTGATGCTTGATTTCTCTCTACAATGTCCCCACCAAGTTGTTACTCAGCTTCTGATCAAGCACCTCCACATGCCAGGATTCCAGACTTTTCAGGGTATCCATTCAATCCTGGGATGGCTCTTCCACTGTACAGAGACTCTCTTGCTTTAATCCTGGATCTATTTTCAGGTGACTTTCACCTGAATTCACTCACCAGAATAGTTTTATGTGTCAACTTGATTGAGCCACAAGGTGTCCAGATATTTGGTCAAACATTATTCTAAGTGTTTCTGTGAGGGTGTTTTTGGATGAGATTAATATTTAAATCAGTAGACTGAGTAAAGCAGATGGCCCTCCACATTGGAGTGGACCTCATCCAATCAGCTGAAAGCCTGAATAGAACAAAAGATTGACTTTCCCAGAGTAAGAGAGAATTCTTCAGCCTGATGGCCTTTGAACTAGGATATCAGCTCTTCCTGGTTCTATTGCAGCTTCTGGCTGTCACTCTGCAAATCTACAACTCTTCTACTTCCTTAAGGCTATGATAAAAGAAAAGGGGGTGAGTAGGTAAGGACAAATATGTGCCAAGTATATTAAAGGGGAAAAGGGGAGGGAAATAAGATCTGATGAGAGTTGCTTAACATACGTAATTTCATTTCATCTTTATTTACAGATATGGAAACAAAGATTCTTAGATCCTGAGTAACTTATCAACATCCATATAGTTAAGAAGTAATTGAGATGGGACTGAAGTCCATGCTCTCTGATCCTGAAGTCTGGGGTCTGTTCCCTGTGCCATACCACATAGCATATGCACTATGGGTACTTAGAAGAACTCCCAGAGTTATATAAGGTGATGACATGAAAGTATGAAAGACAGTGACCACAAAAGAAAAAGAAGAGAGAAAGGAGAGAAAAGTATAATATAAGGAAAAGTTAAATTTAATAGGAAAGGTATTTTTAATTCATCTATTTGTTCTTTGTATGTTTTCCTGTAGAATTCGAGAATTTTCATAGTAATATATTTTTACCACCAATAGCAAAATGTGTGGCAAAGGAGGAATAATTACGTTCTTTATCAGGAGAGCTAAGAGGTGAGAAAAAAGAATTTTTTAAAAAATGCACATTTAATAATTATGACTTAACTTTAAAATTGGTACTTATGAAAAATCTTTAAGTGCTAGGGAAATAGTACAGAAAAATAAAAATTTTAAATTAAAATAATATAAACTCCTGTCTATGATTCTAAATAAAGAGAAAAAGGAAATAAAACAGAATTCCATTTAGTCTGGACCCTTAAAAAGCCATGGTCCAAACCACACTCCCATACATATTAAATAACAATGAATGAAGGAAAATCTGCTAACTGACCACACTTTAGAAAAATCTGACACCAAACAGTTTTTCTCCAGCCATAGGAACAGAGGTTCCCTATTCATTGAAGAAGGCAACAGTGCAATAATGGAGAAGAATGCAGTTATTACCCACCATGGAAAACCAACACTGTGTTCGGAAAGCAGGATTTTGCACATAGAACAATTCCATGAACCCTGTATGTGAGCACACAAGCACTAGTGTGTGCACGCACATACACACACTTGCATACATGGTTTTCCCCCGTTCGTCCTTGTCAGTACCCTGTGGTGGTGGTCACTGATCCCTACGCGACCCAGACTCCCAGGGGGCTTGGCAACGCATTCATACTATGGAGACACAGAGCTCTCCCTCTCCTCCTGGAGAATAGCAGATTCTTTGTAGCAGGCCTGGTATCTCTATCAGGACAGCAAAGGAGAACGTGGGACTCAGCACCAAACGTGAATTTTCTGCAGGGCTGAGTCAAGCACTTCCAACTGTCCAGCCGGATGTTTCTCTATATGGTCTTGGCAGCCATGGCTTGAGACAGAGCCAGAATTTGGCCTGATTTCTACACTGAAAAGCTTGATGGAATGCTGGGGTAGTGCCATCCCATAATAAAAGAGATGGTCCCTCAGATTGGCACACCACACCGTTCTCATTTGCCTTGGGAATGCCTCCAAAGGGAAGGGAGGCTTGTGTAAATGTGGGTGTGTCCATCCAATTCACGACAGGGCCTGGGAGGAGGAGGGAAGGGGGCGCTGAGGGAAGGTGGATGGAGAAGAAAGGTTCTGAGTGATTGGAAGCGGGTGCCAGATGGAGCTGGAAGACGGTGTTCGACAGCCTCCCTCTGCACATGTGTGGCCACCAGAGGATTGCCTGGCTATGCACAGTGCTTCACGTCTGTCAGCTAAATCAAAGATGCATAATTGAAGATGCAAAGCGAGAAACATTACGTGGTTTGCAAGGGTCCCCAGAGGATTTTGGATCTGTAATCCAGTGAGGAGTTTTAATGAGACATGAGCCTAGTGTTCTCATCTGTGAGAGAGGATCTCACGCCAGCTGCATTCAAGAATGTGGAAAACTTCTTTTGCAAAATGTGGGCAGTCTTTCTTGATTGGTCACTGCCTGCCCATTTTCCTTGGCACCCTTTGGCCATCCTCCCAAAGAATGCTTCTTTTTGAAGCTTGAGCAATTTCTGAGCATGGAGAAATACTATGAGCGAGACATGCTTGCTTGAGCAATTTCTGAGAAAGAGAAGCTATGATTGAGGTGTTAGGAAAAATGAGTCAAGGAAAGATGCTAGATAACCTGGTACAATTTCTTAGAACCAAATTTAAACATTTCCAAATGTTTAATCATAAAAGCAATTCAAGATAAAAAATGCAAACAGTACAGAAGGATGGAAAGTGTGAAATAAAAGTGTAAATGGGAGTCTTTGCTCACATTCCTAGAATAATGCTTCTTAAACATCCTGTGCCAAAGGAATAATTTTTTTCTTATTTATAGTCCTCATGGACCAATACTTTTGTAAAATACAATAAAAATTAATTACTATTATAGAATGATTACAAAAAATCACTCAAAGACATATAAAGTACAAACTCTTTTTTAAAAAATTCTAAGTTCAACAGGTCATACACTTGGATGCCATGGCAATGTCAAATTGCTCTAACACTTGTAAACACTCAATTTCCATACTTATTGTGGGCCACACTTTGACCACTCATTTTCTTTTGGAGATTTAAAAAAAATTTCTATACATATTAAATGTATGAACATATAGATAATTTTTTTAAACATAAGAGGAATCATACTATACCTATAGGTCCATATCTTGCCTTTTGTACTTAATATATCTGGTATCTTTCATATTAGCTCTGAAAGATCTACCTTATTTTTTTCTGTGGCTATCTGGTATTCCATGAGGGTACTACAATTTTTTAAAAAAGCTATTCTCAACATTTATGGACAAGTAGGTGGTTTGCAGATTTTGCTCATAGTCAGAATTTAGTGGCATAGTCTCCAGAAATGCATTGGTGTTCATTCTATATACCTTTTGATGCCAAAGTCATCATTAGCACTTGCTAGAATTTCTGCTTTGTGAACGAAAGCAAGATGTTTTGCACTCAAAGATTCTTTTCCTTCACATTGGCTTATTGACCTCTCTGAGAGTCACACCAGCGGTGACATGACTGGAACAACTATTTGTCATCACGCATAGCACAAAACACACCCTCATCCAGAGGAGAGGGCTGGGTGTCCACTGCAAAGGGTGGGGATCGATACTTTAATATACAGGCTTTGTGTTTTCCAATAAGTATCAGAAAAGGGAATATGCAGCAATGAATGCAGGGGGCCTTGGGTGCCCAGAGAGCTGAGAGTACGCCACAGCCACTCAGCGAATGGCAAGCTCTTCTCTCAGTGGCTCAGGCCTCACTCAGAGAGCCTCAGTAAAGGGGAGACCAACCTGGTGACTAACCTCAGCTTAGTGCCCAATTCCTTTCTTTCAGTGTTTTTCCAGCAGTGAATTGGGGCCTCTACATAATTTCCTGCATGAGTTTTCACATTGCTGCTAGGGCTTCGAGTGGCCTGTTGTGGGAGTAGTTAGCTTTGCGTGTGTAAACCACACTCCCGGGCAGGCAGGTCTAGTCAAGATGAACCGGAGCATTTGGCCCCAGCAGTCTCCCTCTGGGCACAGGGCATGACCCAGGAGAGGGACGTAGTGTTCCTGATGTTTATATTTCAGATGTCTCCAATGCAGCCAATTATGTCAGCTCTCCGGGCATGTATGGAGATACTGGGAAGGATTTTCGGTGGAAAGCAAAACTGCTCAAGCAGAAAGACGAGCTTGCCTTTCTACTGGGTTAGCCAGGTCAAAAAATAAAAATAAGAAAAGGAGATTCTAGGTTTGTTCCATGAAGTTCATCAATTTGGGTTTGGTGAGCCCAGATGGAGGGAAAACAGCAATAATTCCTCTCTGCATTTTTAGTTGAGAAGAGAAGGAATCTCAGATATCCCAAAGGCTGAGAAGGACCTAAGAACCTCTTGTGTGGGAACTAGATGCATCCTGAGAGCCAGTGAGGGGACCCAATTCTTTGGTTTTGCTAAAACTTCAAGTGGTCCTGAAGAGCTGCCCCAAGTAGAAGCATCCAGGTTAACAATCAAGTGTGAGTTATATCCAGAAAGGATGAATTTCATCAAAAGCTTACTTAGCTTTGCTTCTGGAATATGCATTATCCACGTCAAAGGAGGCACAAGAAGGGGTTGGTCAGACACAACCCAGAGACACGTGGGCATTTTTGTTGTTAATCCCGTGCTCAGCCTGGGCTCTGAGACGGCAGCCTGAGTGCCAGCATTGCCGGCACCGGGAGACCACTCAGTCTCGGCATTTCCTCAGTGACCTGCCAGCCCCTCATGCACAGCTCCTGCAGGATTTTTTTCAAATCCTGCAAAGAGCCCTTTCGGTGCAAACCTGCCCCAGCAGGCCTGCCTTACACATCCTTTCAGAAATGTTTTCTTTTCCTTCTGCATATGCTCGTTTGGGTGGGCACCCTTCCCATTCTCAGCCTCTTTTGTGTCAAAGTAAAGTTGCCATCTAAATCTAGGGAAAGCAATCTTAAAATGTGCATCCAAGTTTCCCTCTGGAAAAAAAAAAGAGGAAAGAGGAGATCTCTTTCCTATAAATTATATTATCTTCCCATTTCAAAGTCCTTATGAGGGACGTTTTGTTGTGCTGACACAGAAATGCTCATTCTTGTCGTCAAATTCCTGATTTTACAAACTATCCACCAGACAGGCTCTAAATGTTTTGAGTTGCTGAGACAACGCTTGGTTACAAGTGAGCTCTCGTCGGCCTCATGTTCTCTCAAGGCTGTTAGGGCCCAGGATGATCTCATTCATGTCGTACAGAGGAGAAACCAAAGTCTCCAAAGGGGAAAGGCCAGGATCACAGAATAATTCAGTTTATATGGGTAGGAAAAGACCACCCATTTCCCCCTCACAGCATATAGCTCTCATCTCTAGTTGATACTAACTAAAGCAGTTATAAAAGTCAGTCCCTGGGCAATTTCATTTCTTATGTCATCTTAATAAATGAATCAGTGTACACCTTCCCGTGCATGTTTTCTCTCTGGGTCAGTGAGGAAAGAGTCTCACTGTCCACTGGCAGCTCATTGAGGACTGTGCTCCCGGGCTGTGCCCTGGAGATGTGTGAGGACACTACAATTCCAAGAGCAGCAAGGGCTACCTCGTCTTGTGACATAGATCTCAAGCTGCTGCTTTGTTCTACATCATCCAGATGAAGACAAAGACAACCCAAACTACATTTCACAAGGCATAACTCAATAATTACCTGTGACATTATTACCATGTTGATTTATGCAGCTATGGAGAAGAAAAGCAAGAAAGAAAAAGAAAAGACCTTGTAGTTTCAAAATTCTGGAGAAGAGACCTCACAATTTCTTTTTCTTGCATTGTCTTAGGTAGGCAAAGAGAAGCTTGGTCCTCACCGACCAAGGCCCCTCAAATTGGGTAGGAGAGAAAAATTAAACACCAGACCAAGCGCTACCCCCTGCCTGTCACAGGGAAGGTTCTGTCAGCTCCATACTGGCACACACAAAGTTCGTCTAAGCACACAAGATTTTTCTGTTCTGAAGCAAATGGCTTAGTCAGAGATGGCGGAGAGCAAAAAGCTACCTCACACATACTGTAATTTTTGAAAAATTTGTTCGCCTCCTGTCCAACTCCCTCAGTCATTTCTGTATCTACTGATAACATGGAGTACCCATGTGTGTGTTTAAGAAACCCCCGCAGGAAAGGGCTCCGGCTTCTTCCCAAATACTGTATCAAGGGTGGAGGGCAGGAGAAAGGAAAGAGGAAGAGAGGAGACAATCACAAGAAAAGAGAAAGAAAGAGGAAGAAAGGGAGGAAGGGAGAGAGGAAGAAAGACGAGAATGGAAAAGAAAAAGTATAAAGTGGTTTCCGCCTCATTATTATTTTTCACTCTTGCCAAAGTTGCTTGGCAGATTCTTAGAGGCTGCAGAGTCTGTTCCTTGAAAACCAACTGGATGTCTCGACTGTGATTAAAAGCATCTCTTGAATTACAGCCACAGAGATGTTCCTCTTCCCTTTCATCTCAGGCCTTTGAGGAGCTCAGCTCCTGCCTCGCCATTATGTCCTGAAAGGTTAGACGTACCACATTGCCATTCAGTTTGTGCATCCAAACAGAAGCCTTGAAGCATTTTTTCCTTGCTTAAGTTGGCACGGCCAGCCTGTGGGGTGTGCCTTTGCTACTCTCCCTGTTCTTTTTTGTTCTCGTCTTGAGCACTCCTCACATTAGTGGCCTGCTCTATGCCAGATGTGTCCTTCAGGAGCATTCACTTCAGACAACTTCCTTGAAGGGGCTGCAATTGCTCTGCTCTCCCTCAAAAGATGCAAACCAGGAAAATACTCGCCACTCTCTTTATAGAGATGGCTCATTTTAAAGCTGACTCAGTTGAGTTGCAGGGACTGCTAAAGAGCATTTTTAAATGATTTGCAACAATTACTGAAAGTCAGTTAATCTGCACAAAGTTTCACGGAGGATCATAAACTGCATTTTGTAGATAAAGTAACAAACCAATAATCTTAACTGACTTCTCGGAGGCCACACAGCAAGTTGGAAAAGAGCCAGCTTAAGAGCTCAGTTTGTGAATCATTATTCTGGTCTCCTGACATTAGGATATATTTGCATAGAAGCAATCAAAGAATTAATATGAGATAGGTCTGTAGTTATAAAAGATGATATATAAAAATATGGATTATTACAGCATCTAGAAAAGTTTGATCAAATTACGAAATCAGGCCAAGTGTGGTGGCTCATTCCTGTAACCCTAACACTTTGGAAGGCCGAGGTGAGAGGACTACTTGAGGCCAGGAGTTTGAAACCAGCCTGGGCAATAGCAAGACCTTGTCTCTACAATAAATAAAAAAATTAGCTGAGTGTGGTGGTGCACACCTGTGGTCTCAGCTACTTGGGAGGCTGAGGCAGGAGGATCACTTGAACCCAGGAGTATGAGGTTGCAGTGAGCTATGATGACACCACTGAACCCTACCCTGGGCAACAGAGTGAGATTCTGTCTCCAAAAAAAAAAAAAAATCAAATTAGATATGCAAATTGATGCACAATAGATTGGTGTCTTCAAGGACAGAGTTAACTCCGGATACTAGGTGCTAATTATTCATCTTGTATCGATAATATCTGGGTTTAATTTTAGTTTTTGTTCTTTTTTTTCCTTCCTGCTGCTGGACTTCTGTTTATATTATTGCTTTAAAGTGAGGTTTAGACAAGAAAAGAGAAAATGTATAGCTCAAATCTACTGATTTTTATTCTGTCAAAATTTTTTGAAATATAAGTAACCATGAGGGATTATAGGTAGATTTTGATTAGAGTGGTTATATTTGCATATGTAAGTAGGTACCAGGCAGTGATGAACATAGTGAAGGCAACGCCACCAATGCTAGTTAGACCTCTTATAGACATGAGGCGCTTTCTCCTCCGGTGATAACATGGAATCTGTCATGAATTCAGAAAACTTTGATCTCAACAGTGATAATGATCATCGCAATCACAATTCATTTTGGGGTGCTTATTATCTATCAGGCATGGGGATAGTTGTTTAATACATATTTCTTCACCCAATGCTCAAGCTGATCCTGAGGGAGGGTTTCCTAATTCTGTTTTTTCACAGGAGGGGACTGGCGCAGTAAGAGTGGCAGCACAGGAGAGGGCGGCTCTGCGTCGGAGTGCTGCCTTTCATTAAGATTCCTTTCCTGGTCTAGGCCCAGTGGAAACTGTCTGGGTCCTGGGAAAGGCAGCTGTGAGACTAACCCAAAGTCACATAGCAAGAATTTGAAACTATGTGTTTGACATTAGAATCGTGGGGTATTTAGAAGGTTCATACTTCCCTGAATATTGCAAATATTTTTCTTTTTTTTTATTTTCAAAATATTAAGGGGGTACAAATGTTTTTGGTTATATGTATCAATTTTGTTATGTTTGAGTCAGGGTTATAAGTGAACCATCACCCAGATAATGTTCATTGTACCCATTAGGTAGATTTTTCACCCCCCCTTTCCCCTCCCCTCAGCTTGATTTTTGCAAAGTTTCACTTCCCTCTGTGCACATGTGTCATCGGTTAGTTCCAGTTTAATAGCAAGTACTTGCAGTGTTTGTTTTTCCATTCTTTAGGTACTTCACTTAGGATAATGGTCTCCAGTTCCATCCAAATTGTTGAAAAAGGCCTAATTCATCCTTCTTCGTGGCTGAGTAGTATCCCATGGCATACATGGACCACATTTTGTTAAATCCACTCATGAATTGATGGATGTTTGGGTTGGTTCCTCATCTTTGCAATTGTGAACTGTGCAGCAATATACATATGCAGATGTCTTTTTGATAAAATGCCTTTTTTTCCTTTGGGTAAATACCCAGTAGTGGGATTGCTGGGTCAAAGGGTAAGTCTATATTTATTTCTTTGAGGAATTTCCATACTGTTTTTCATAGAGGTTGTACTAATTTTCAGTCTCACCAACAGTGTATAAGCCAAGAAATTCCTTTCTCTCTGCATCCATGCCAGCATCTGTTGTTTTTTGACTTTTTTTTTTTAAACAGAGTCCTGCTCTGTCACCTAGGCTACAGTGTAGGGGTGTCATCATAGGTCACTGCAGTCTCAAACTCCTGGGCTCAAGTGATCCTCTTGCCTCAGCCTTGCAAGTAGCTGGGAATACAGGCATATGCCACTACACCTGACTAAGTTTTTCTATTTTTTGTAGAAATGGGATCTCACTCTTGCTCAGGCTGGTTGAACTCTGGCCTCCCAAAGTGCTAGGATTACAGGCAGGTCCCACCACATCCAGCCTGTGTTTTGACTTTTTAATAATAGCCATTCTGTTAGGGGTAAGATGATATCTCATTTTGGTTTTAATTTGCATTTCTCTGATGATTAGTGATGTTGAGCATTTTTTCATATGTTTCTTGGCCATTAGCCTAACTTCTTTTGAAAAGCTTCTGTTCATGTCTTTTGCCCACTTTTTAATGGAGTTGTTTTTAATCTGGGTAGGAAAATATAAACTATCATCAATTCTGGTATAATGTATTCACCAAGTATTTAACTCTGGAATTGGATCCTATTAATAGTTCATATCTTAGATCTACCACTTAGTGGCTATGTAGCCTTGAATATGAGTCTCTCTAAGCTTTAGTGTCTTCATCTGTAAAATGGGATGATAGGTAATGTCTATCACTTTGAGTTGTTATGGGGATTGAGATAATGTTGTAAAGAGCTTACACCTGTGCTTGGTGCCTAGCAAGCCCTAAGTAAATGTTAGTATTATTGGATCTCTGTAGCACAAAGTAGAGTTTGAGACTATGTCATTATCTTGAATTAATCAAACATACTTACGCAGACAATTTAGCAAAAACAAACCCATTACCTGAATTATACAGACCATGGTAGTTATGTGGATGCATGAGCTTGCAACTGCAATAAGAAGGGGAACATCATGTCATAATTATTTTCTTCTAAAAAGCCTGCCTTAAACCATGCACAGCAAAGAGATTAGGCCTTAGAATTTCAAGAATTAACATTGTAATTTTATAAAACAAGTGAGACATGCTAATTAAATTATATTCAATGTAGACTCCCAAAAAACAAATAAAAAATCAAAATACTGAATTTGAGGTGGGATTCAAATAATACCACAGAGGCCCAGACCTGAGTTTTTCTCTGAAGATTTAGGATGGAGAGAACATTCATTTGTTTATTTGTTCATTCATTCAATCGTTCTCTTTTATTTGCGTAACAAATATTTACTGAGCTCTGCTAAGCTGTGCTTAGTCAGTGCTGCAGATACTGGGGTGAATCACACAAGCTTTTCCCCTGTCCTTGTGGAGTTTACAGCCCATTGGGAGGGAGAGGATATTATACTATTAAGACATTCTATAAAAAAGAAATCTGCACTAGAATGTTTATGGCAGCACAATTCACAATTGCAAAGATGTGGAAACAACCCAAGTGCCCATCAATCCACAAGTGGATTAATAAAATGTGGTATATATATACCATGGAGTTCTATTCACCCACAAAAGCAATGGCGATCTAGCTCCCCTTGTATTATCCTGGATGGAGCGGGAGCCCATTCTACTAAGAGAAGTATCACAAGAATGGGAAAACAAGCATCATATGTACCCATCATCAAATTGGTATTAACTGATCAACACTTATGCGCACATATAGTAGTAACATTCATCAGGTGTTGGGCAGGTGGGAGGGGTGAGGAGGGGATGGGTGTATTCACACCTAATGGGTGCAGTGCGCACCGTCTGGGGGATGGACACGCTTGAAGCTCTGACGTGGGTGGGGCAAAGGCAATATATGTAACCTAAACATTTGTACCTCCGTAACATGCTGAAACAATAAAAAAAAAGGTGATGAATGCTTTCAAAGAGAACTCTATATCTCTTAGTCACTCCACCACAGGAGGTAAAGAGAACAAGAAGAACCTGGAGCTGCATGTGCTGCATTTGGTATCGGGGTCTTGAAACAGATTTTTACTGTTGTAGAGAGGTCGCTGCTTGATTTGAAGTGGTGTTTACAATCAGACACATTGGAGCACATTCAGAAGGCAGCCCATCAAGTCCATTATCAGACACTGTGTAGCTCCTAGGACAAAATTCAACCCCAAGGGAGGAGCCAGCTAGGAACATGCACTTGGTCCAATAACAATGCCTCAGCTCTGAGTCAGAGACCTGTCTTTCCCTGGGATTGCTCTCCTGGACCAGCCCCCAATAGAAACTGTGTCTGTGTTCCCGGGGAAGGCAGCCATGAGTTACAAATAGAAACCATGGAGAAAAAAGTCAGTCTAAGAAGAGTGGTTTTCATATATAATCTCCATGAGACACCAAAGCACAAGTTGCACAGCTTGGAGACCAAGGTAATAGTAACAAAAGGGATTCCAGATTCACGCCCCAATACACACACACACACACACACACACACACACACACACACCCCTCCTCTGGCTCCGGACCCAACATGGTTTTGATGGATTCAGAGTTCTAGCAGTTCAGCCAGTGGCCTAAAATCAAGCTCTCTACCAGCAGGGAGCATCAACCATAGTTTTCACAGTAACGGGAAACAGTGCCCATAAAGTGCTCCTAAAGTGTAGTTCTGATGGCAAGTCCCTGGCAGGGTCTGTGAATAGACACCTTACATGGCTTCATGTATTGCAAGGGCCCTTCTACACAGAGGACCTGAACTGAGAGGAAGAACATGATGAGAACACGATTATTGGCTGTCTTGCTCTTGAGCTTATATGAGACACTTTATGCAGACTTCCAAAACTAGTTGAGAGGACAGGAGGACTTATGTCCCTTCTCTTTGAATCTGGGTGGGCTCTGGGATTACCTTGACCAATAGACTATGGTAGACGTGATATTGGGCCAGTTTCCAGGCCCAGGCCTTATGCAACTAGATGCTTCCACTTCCTATATTTTGAAACACCTGTTCTTGGTGTCTTGAACTGCCATGTGAGAAGTCTGACTACTCTGAGGCTGCCGTGCTCTAAGAAGCCTGGGCCACATGAATAGGCCTTGGAGGATAAGACTCAGAGTGCAGAGGGCGAAATGCCAAGGAGCACTGAGTACCCGACATGCCAGTGAAGAAATCACCTTGGAAGTGTCATCTAGCTCCGGCTACCCCACCTGACTATGTGGGACAGAGAGGAAGCACCCAGCCAAGTCGTTCCCAAATTCCTGATCCACAAAAAGGTGAACAAATAACGTGGTTGATTTAAGCAGAGGAAGGCTAGAACCAGATGTCCAGAGGGAAAGTGCAAGTACCAATGATTTAGCAAGCAAGTGCTAGAGAATAGAAGCTAACATTGTTGTGACAAGGAAAACTTAGATTATACTAGAAATGATGAAATATTAATAACAGGAAGAAGGTTACACACTGTACTGTACTGGTTTCCTTCTGTCTTTTGGCTTTTCTGGCTCTTCTTGTGTGTCCATTTCCTCTGCTACATATATGTTCCACCCTCAAACTACATATATGTTCCACCCAACATGTGTGTTCCAAAGCATCTGTCCTTGGACTTTTCCCTTTTCTCACTTGGATATTATTTGCTTTCTTCAGCATTAGCCACATCTTTTCATCCACCCCACCCCTTTCTCTAGTTCTTGCCTCGACTCCTGCCATAGCCTATAATTGGTTCTCCCACCTTGTTCCATCTTTCCCAACTATGAACTAAATCAGCGTTTTTCTGACTGTGGTTGTAACCCATCAGTGGGTTATGAAAATCAATTTAAAAATAAAGGAAATATAATAGAATGAAATAGAATAGAAAGTATCAACACTTTATATACAGGAAAGGTATTATTTTATACAATTTTTGTTTCAAATAAGTGTTTTAAATATACTTGTACCAGATTGCCATGGCAAATGCATTTCTTATTGTGGGTTGTGATTAAAGAAGGTGGAAAAACAGTGATTCGAATTGTACATTCCTGTCAGACTGATGTTCGTGTGGTGTAATTCTTGTCATGTCACTCTCCTGCTCAGATGCCTTTGATAGCTGCCTGCTGCCAACCAAAGGAAGTAACACCCATACTGAGTTCTACCACCTTCCTCCTGACTTGATCCTAATCCCTTTTCCAGTTTATCTCCTACCACTTTTCTTCACAGGCTCCTACCCAGAGTGGGCTGTTGTCTGTTCTTTGCACACATCCCGTGCTTGCTGGCCTCTGGGTTTTCACTTAAGTTTTTCCCTTTGCGCTGGTCTCTCCATATATCAACTTCCATCTCAGTGTTCAAGAGGCAGTGTGGCATGATGGACAGGGACAGGCCTTGGGGTCACACCAACCAGAAATCCACTCCAGGCTCTGTCACCTACTTTATAGACAAGTTATATAATCTAAAAACTGAATTTCCTTATCTCTAAGAAGGGGATTTTAGGATTGGCGTGAGGATTACATGAGGTAACACACATAATGCATTCAGCACAATATGAGGTGCCCAACAGTATCTTATTCAGCCTCTGCTGTGACCAATGTCTCCAACATACCTGCTACTGTGTGATAATATCTATGTTCGTAACCATAGAGCCACCACTTATATTGCTGTAAACAATTATAACACAATGTTAGGCATATTGAAGACATTCAAATATTCTTTCTTTTTCGTCTTACTCCAAACTTTCTTTCTAATTTTATTCTAATTTACACCAGTGATTCTTGTGTTTGTTAATCTGTTAGTGGACTTAAAACTTCTAGATCAGATAATTTTTTAAGTTATCTAGTATTTCTCATGCTACTTAGTAAAATGGCTTTCATGTAAGAAGTGCTCAGAACATTAAATGGAATTGAAAGCAGAAATGCTACCACACTGTATTCTAGCCAGAGGAAAAATCCCTACATCTGTGAACCCTGTATAAATCCATGAGTATGAATCTTGACTCTTGATTCATGATTTTGTTCTGAACTCACAGGATGGTTACATATATATCACTTGAGGTTTGTACTCAGGAGTGTCTCCTCTTAGCGTGGAAAATAAACTCTGGTGTTAACTATTTGCCTTAGAGAGAAACTAGGACGATCAAGTCTATAAATTCTGTGGGGTACTTTGGGAAAGTCAGCAAAAAAGTAGAAAGCAAGAATCTGAAACTAGTTATTTTAGGGAGAAAGGAGACATCAAATCTTGAAAAGTTGGAGTGAGTCAAATACACCAAAGATCAAATGTATAAATCCCAGGACTGCACTTACTCACTTCTTGTAGTGAATGCTCTTTTCCTCCTAATCCATTATGCTAATACATATGCCACATTTTATGAGGCCAAGGTGAAAAGGAATCAGGCTCTATTGTAACTAAGCCTGTTTAGCTGACACATGACACCCAACTGTATTTCTAGCCCAGCAAATCAGGCCCGCTGGTATCTGCTAGGAGGTGATGAATAATGAGGTAACCACAAAGGATTGTCTCACCAGCAAGGAGGTGGCAAAACAGGATTTGGATCTGAAGTTTTAACCCTTTTTGACTGGACATCTGGCACTGCAAATACTGCTGTGATTAGGCGGTCGTAATCCTGACCCACATCTGGGCCAACTCCCGTGGTATTGTTTCACTGAATTTTGCAGCGTGGAAAAACATGTAGCTACCTGCAGCACTCCACTCTAAGAATCTTCAGCATTCCAATTGGCTTTACACATTTCTGTGGCCCTGGAATCACCCGCTGCCTTTGTTTAATGGCTTTAGTACACTTGGCCTTCGTATTGTAAATAGCAGAGAAGGAGGTGTCCAGGCACAGACCTGACTTGTTGACCAAGAGAGGGAACTGGGGGAAGGGAACCAGTTGCAGTTTGAGACCTGCAAGCGAGAGAGGTGCACCTAATATCAGTATTAGTGTCAAAACGAACGAGCTGAGAAGCAGTTGTGCCACTTCCTTGAAACAACAAAGAGAAAGCCCAATACAGCAAACTGACAATGACTTGGGTATGACTACCAATTATTTTAATTTTAAGTATTGATTTTTAATTTAAAATTGTTTATTCAAATGATTTTAGTGGCATATTTGTCATAGTAGCACTCAGGTTTCTCCTATTCTGACTCCACTGCCACCTCTTCTGACTTACCCAGGCTTCCTCATTGCGGCTGCAGCTTCCTGAACCACATTTATAATCTCTCAAGCAGAGGCAGAAAGCACAAATTGTTTTCAGTTGACTGAATGTTGTTTTCAGACGGACCTGGGTCCAAATCTCTCCAGGTTCTGTGACAATGTCAAGGTTACCTAATTGCTTTAAATCTTAGTTTCCATGTCTATAAAGTGAGATAGTAGTAGAAGCTGTGTTATAGGGTTGTTTAGAAGAAAAAAATGAGATAATGCATGGCCACAGCTAGCACAATGCCTACATACCCAGTAAGGGATGGCTACCATAATAATTACTCCAAGGTGATAAAACCCCAAGTGTTAGATTGTGTATATTCTACACTTCCTTCACAGAGCAATGGTGTTGCCTGATGCAATGCCACCTGGTATTGTTGCAGCGGAAGAGAAGAGGAACACAGATGACATAGCATTCCCAAATTGTCTACGGGTAACACAGACTATTTGGAGGTGTAATAGGGGGGAGTCTTCTCTAAATAATGCAACTCAAGTATCTTTGTCTTAGTTTTCTAACTTGGTTCTTTTGAACATTTCTATCCAATTTCCAACAATGACAAGTTTTTCCTCCCTTTGGAATTATCAGGGCAGGCATGTTCTCCCTCTCCCTTCGATATTTTTAGGAGTGGAAGAGCTTGTTTTTGAAGGAGTTTTCAATAGCTCTTCAAGTATTGTTGTTTCAAAAACTGTATCAGTTTTGAAGGTCATTCAGAATTTAGAAAATTTGTATCTATTACCATTGGAAAAGGATTTTAAAATGCTAGAGATTACAAAAGAGAGCTAAATTCCCCATAATCCCAAGGAGAATCTACTCTCTTCACATTTTTTTTCCATATTATACGAATGCTTAACAAGGATGGCAATTTATCTTTTCATGGCCCATGTTGACATTTTTCTTCTCCCAAGGGTATATTAAGATTTTCAACTTTCCTTAGTTGCTGAAAATTCTTTTTAAAATATGTAGACCCATATTTTTCCTACAAAAATAGAATTCATGACAAGAAAACTGAAGACATCTCTCAGAAACCTCAGATGACACTGAAATACTTATATTGTAATGTTATTTCTATTTTTACATTTCTTTAATTAAGACTTCTTAACTTCTTACTCTTATACTTCTTTGGCAGTGACCATTATTTTCTACCTTATTTAGTGTTGTATTCTCACAGGGCCTAGCATGGAGCCTTGTGTGAAGAAGGAAAAAAATCTATATTCCCCATTAGGTTAGAGCCTTTGGAGTCTTTGAAGGCAGTGGCCACACAGCTTTAGAGAACCATCTAGAATCCAAGTCAATGGGCTCCAGTCTAGACAGAGCATGGGGCCTAAAGAATTGCCTTACTTGGTTTACATCTATTTCGAAAAGCATTACACTATGTATACACTGCATTTGTTGTTGATTACTTACGATTTCTGGTGATTTCTATAAAACGTTAGGCATCAGGCTCTTGGTGAGGCATATAATCCCCTATTATAACTGTTTCTATGAGGAAATCAGACTTGACTTAATGTCTTTCTTACTTAAGTTACCTTTACTAGGAGTGTAGGTGGATTTGGAAGCTGCCTGGATTTCATTTTGCCATATATAATTATATTATGTGTATAATCAGTCTTAAAAATTTGTTGGCCATATTCTATTACTCTTGTAGCCTTCTTGACTTTCTGTATATCTGTTCTATTTAGATGTTGTTTAACTTACACTCTGATGTCCACCTTATGCTTACATGTAATACTAGTCCACTGCTCCTTATCAAGGAAGTCTAAATTTAAAGGCTTTTCCTGGGGATCAGATCTAAGATGCTGCATTCTGACTCCACAGTGTAGTAACTGATATGTCAACATTCCACTGTGATAAACAAGAGGTGAAGATGTAGGTTTTCAAGAATAATCTCTTGTTAGCTCAAGTTTTGTTATTTGACAGCCCATATGGTCTTTGGCCTGACCATTTAAATCTTTAATATGCTTTTTAAAAATTATTACCTCATATTTCCATTAATTTGTAAAGCTTAGCATTCCTCAAGTACTATATGAATCTTACAAAAACAGAAATACAATTAGAGAAAAAAGAAGAAGTACAAAATGAATCACCGATTCAATTTTATTTTTGTAATTGTCATTTTTGGATGATAGCCAAGAATGGATTTTTTTGGTGGCGTTTATGAATGCAAAGTACAACTCCCTCCATTGTTATCAGAACAAAGATCACTCACTTTGAATCGCTCAAGCTATGTAAACACAGCTGGTCCAATAGCTTGAGTGGCAATGAAACACAGTGCCATGGAAGAGATGGGTTCAAGGGTGACCCGGGGACTCAGATTCTCTTGTGCAAAAAGCCTGGAGGCCATACTGTGTCTATTCCTGACTGTGAGGACAAACTTGAGCTCTCTAGAGAAGTTTCTCCCTTGCTAAACTATATAGTATTAGAACTATATATGGTCTATTCGATTTCCCAGATAAGCAAAATTTTAAAAAATTTGGGGGGGCATATATAAAGTTGCCAACTTTTAATCTTGCCAAGTAAGAAACATAAAAAGTTAAACTACCATCATCTCCATCATTTTATTAAAAAGAACATTTTAAAATAAAAAATATTAATAAAGAATAGCCCCTTAAGTTGAATACATCTAAGCTTTATAAAAAACTCTGCCTTCTCACTTTGCCATGTGTCCGAGAACACTTTGTTGCACACACTGTGGTGTTTGGGCCACTGGCCTCTGGCTTTGCCCCATCTTATAAGTGCTGATTAATGACGAGCAGAGATCTGAGCTTACCAGCAGCATAAGGTGTGGGCACACCATTTTCCTCAGGGCCAACTAGAGGGAAAGCCTGCCAAATCCTAAGATTTCACATTCCTAGAATATGCCACTTCACGGCCATGGCTTGGCCACAAAGCACTGCTTACAGGCCATGCAGACTCCTTCGGGAGCAAGTCTTGCCACGAGAGCCCTCATAAGGAGAGAAAAGGAAGAACTCTTACAGTCTGGCACTGGCCAGCTATATTTCAACTGTATCATATGCAAAGCAAGGGAAAGTTTTTAGTTTAGAATCTTATCTAGATCTTCCAAAGTATATGTTTGGAAACCCCTGATATTTGTAAGGGACAAATCGTGAGACATAAAAAAATCTCCAAATATATCAAAATGCAGATATTTGCACAGGCTTCTGGCTTTTTCAAGAATTATTTCTTTTTTGAGATGTATATATTTCCAAAGCATATCATCTCCCAAATCAGGCAAATATATTTGAAATATTCACTCATGTTTTATCCTCCATAAGATAACTATTTTTGTTTTTCATAGAAACCAAGTTTTTAGTCACCCTAAGAGTTACTGCCTATGTTAGAAGTAAAGAGCGACGACAACAACAACAAAATGCGATTGGAGAGGGATGCAGAGTGGCTGACTAGGCTAACTCACTAGCTCCTCAATCACTCCCTAACACTAGCTTCAAAGTACATATGATTCGAATTTGAACCTCAGCAAAACTGCCAATTAACACATAACAAACCTTCATGGTCGATTGCAAATATTCAAAACCTAGAGTGTTAAATCTGTGAATACCAAGGGTCCCCTGCATAGTTTTCTGGCAGTTCAGTGTTACATAATTTGGGGTGAGAAACCCAGGTTGCTGTTGGGAATGGTAACGATCACTAACTACATCTTCCTGTGTTGCAATTCTAAGCACAGTAAAATAAAACCAAAATATATTTTTAAAAACCAACATACCAATTGCCTACATAAATTTCTCTTGTTTTCATTATGAACTGGCATGGTGATAAACGGATATTATGAATTAACAAATTGGGAGATCGCTGAACATTGTTCAGGAGAAAAAACTGGTTAAAGGTCTCTTTATTGCTGAGGTACTGTGCTAAAGAAAAAAGAATCTCACATTTACCAGCATTCTTGAGGATTTCATGTTCTTTCAAAATAAACCAAATATACTTTGCCTGGTTGCCTGTGTGATGACAGATTTTGAGAAGGAAAAAAAATCAGCTACCAGTCACTGGGTGGCTAAACAACAATGTGGAATGTTGTGTCTTCTCAGCTGTGAGTGATGAGTTAGTCCCACTAGACACTGCTGTGATACAGGCTCACCATCTAAGCATCCACATCACCAAGACATATCAATTAACATACAATGGAGAAGATCCTTAAAGGGCAGAAATAGAATCTGTGATGGAAAAAGACTCTGCTCAACCCATCCTCAGATTTCATTAGTCTCTGAGGGAATATGTTCAAAAGTTTAAAAGTCAAAAAAACATACATCTATTGAGTATGTATTTGAAATCTAGAACCATATTTTAAATAAGTCATAAAAGAAGAAAAACAAACAGTTCTTGTCCTAAAGGTGCTCAAAATCTTGTTGTGTTGACAAAAAGCAGCATACTAATAGCAAAAATAATAGTAACATTTACTGAGTGCTTACCAGAGGCCCACCACTGTGCAGTTTTATTTAATCTTCTTGATAACCCTATGTGGAGAGTTCTAATGTTGTCAACAGGTTAGAGACCAGAAGACTGAGGCTTAGGGAAGTTAAATAACTTACTGAGCTAGGTCTCTCTGACTCCAAAGCACATGCTCTTAACCATTACATCATATATACATACATACACATACACATAACAGTAGAGAAAAATAGAATTGCAACAAGGTGATGGTTCAAAGATATTCATTTTTAGTAACAAGAATGACTCAGATTCTGAAAGAAGAAAAAGAATGACAAGTAAGTAATCCTTTTGATTTTCTCTGTGTTAAGGATTATCACATAAAAGCAGTGATGTAAGGGGACTGAGTTGTTTGTTTTATTTTGTTTTATTTATTTATTTTTTTTGAGACAGTCTTGCTCTGTTGCCCAGGCTAGAGTGCCGTGGCGTCAGCCTAGCTCACAGCAACCTCAAACTCCTGGGCTCAAGCGATCCTCCTGCCTCAGCCTCCCAAGTAGCTGGGACTACAGGCATGTGCCACCATGCCCAGCTAATTTTTTCTATA